>PRKT01001689.1:0-58248 GCA_003671525.1 Saccostrea glomerata | reverse complement strand
GCTATCAGAGTTTCTAATTCAGTTGATATTTCTTGAAGAGTTGGAGAGATATTTTGTTCTAATTCTTCATTATCTTTTATAATGACTTCTCTCTTCGAGTTATAGAGATCAAAAAGAGCGGAAACGGTATGCTTCTTGTGTGTTTCAGACAATGTTGTACAAAAAGAGCAAAGGGAAGCTTTACATTCTTTGCAATGAAATTCACAGGGTTTTGTTTCATGTTGGGCACATTTTGGATAAATTAAAGTTGATTTTCTTTGTTCAATTGGAACAATTTTATGTTTGTCATACAGTGTAGTCATCAGAAATATGATTCCCTATACAAGAGATGCACAGATTAACATGACAGAAATCACAGTACTTGGTTGCTATATCTTTATCGCAAAGGTCGCAACGGATGATATCTTGAGCACTATTGCTGGAATCCATGCCCAACTGAAATGGATAGTACATGACTGCATTATAATGAGATTAGTAGGTTGATCTATAGATTTGAATGAACATTTGTTTTCGTTGCTAACATTTATGTTATACTTACGACCCATTTTCAAGTAAAAAAAAGAAAAATATAGTTATTATGCAGCTTCTTGTTTGAATTATTAATATTGTTTTCGTAGAAAATTTACTTTCATTTTATTTATTTCATCTTTTGAATAAATTATCATATACAGGTAGGAATTTTTGAGTGATACATTTTTTAGACTAACGTGTAAGAACAGAGGAAATTCGGATTTGTAAATACGTCAAGCAAATTTTGTTGTGAAACATTTCCAGAATTCCTGCACTACCGAATGTCCTTTGCGCGAATAAATAAATAAATTAATAATAACGTAAAGCATTAAAGGCTTTCAGTTTGTTTACATTTTTTTTAATATGTACATAATATATCATAATTGGTTCACTATGAAAACGAAAGTAAATTTTGCTGTACTCAATTTGAGTAGGTTAAGACTCATGTTGAGAATAAACTTATTGAATATACTACAATATATTAACATTATTTCAGACATATCCTGTTCTTTCCGGCTTTTGTGTGTCTGATGATGCATATCTTTCCTTTTTCTATACACTTATCAAAATTAAGTAGGCAATTCTTTAATATACATTGCTAAAAATGAAATATTTACATTTACGTCAGTGTTTCTTCAAACTGGTAGAAAGTCTCCTTGTGACAGAACAATATTCTACTAGTATTTCAGTTTTATTTCCATATCTTTGAAAGAAGGATCATGAAATGGTGGACATTATCCTGAGCATTGGTCGTCAGTTATATACAGGTGAACTTCCTGGTCACGTTTCATAAAGAGTTATCTCTCTTCAAACTGAAAACAAAACATCATAAATTTTAAAACCTGAGGAAAATTTTTTTTCCGCATTTTTCTATCAAATGTATTTGTTTTTATATTTCTTTCCATTAAAAATACTAAGGCGGTTTTAACTCTCATTTATGGTAAAAATATTTCCTAATTACATCAAAAATATTATTTGATATTGTTATATTCCCGTCAAATAAGTTATCTTGCTTCTTTGACACTTAAATGAATCTAAAACATGGTCCCATTTTTTTTTTAAAGATTTGTTATAATGAGTGTGCTTTATCTAAAAAAAAATATTTTAGCATAGTTTGCTAATATTTATCGTCAATTAATATCTTAAAAACGGGATGAAAAAATGTCTATGAGACAAAATAACATGTAAGTTATCATAACCATTATCTTCTCGATGTTAATATTTTATAAACGTACTTTTTCAGTATTTACATTTAAAGTGTAATTCCCGATTATAGAACTCCTTGACTTTCAATGATACACTAGAGTTCATATTTGCATGAATGTTAACTTTAACATTAACTTTTAATGGAAGGTTTATGTCAATTTTATTCATATAATTATTTTGCTGATAGTTTCTTCATGTTATGCAATTAAAGATCGAGATCATTTATAAATATGCCATGTAATTATAAGTTCTTTTATATTCTTTTTTTTATAGAGAGCTAGGTTTGATTTTGTAGGATAAAGTATCTTTGCACAAAAAGTGTTTCATTGTTTGAAGATTTCAAACTTTAAAAAATCATTCAAACAGGAAGAAAACATAAAAAAATCAAAGAGTAAATTTTAGAACCTGAAAACAATTCCTTAAATCCTTTGATATATTTGGAAACCTGATAAAAGCTATTGCCAATTAGAATGAATACCAAAGTGAAATGTATAGTACCGACAAGACCCATCCTGACACAGAGCAGTCCCAGAGCAGTCCCACAACAGTACCAGGGCGGTCCAAGCAGTCAAAGCAGTCCCAGTGTGCAGGGTTTATTAATTCCATGGGCGGAGCTAACTCAAAAATGAGTTTTCCAATTATCAATGGAACTATAAAATGCAGTTGAAATTGATTCTGAGTAATATGCCAGTAATCCTTTCATGTATGCGTAGGTCATTTATACATGAACAATGCGCGCATACAAATATTTTCAAATAATGTTTATTGAAGGGATAAGGCTTTTACACCTACATACATGAATTACACTGAAAATGAATATCTAATCATAGTAATCGGGTCGATTAAAAGGACACAATGAGTCAAAATTCTTTTGAGATATCTGTAGCATACAGAGACAGACTTAAGAAAAGTATGAGTACATGTATATATAGCTACAGTGTAAGATATGAAAATTAAACTGCAAGAAAAGACTGCACAACATAAGTGCCGGAAAAAACAAAGGTAGTATCTACCGTTTCGTTGTTTCGTGTATGTCAAGGTCACGCCACTTTTATTTTTAGCTCAGACTTATTAAAAACATTCAACTGGAGCATGCAAAAGTGAGAAATATGTTCTAACAACTCTTTAAAAAAAGATTACATCAAATATTTTGGTCTACCTACATTGAATGAATATAGGTAGACCAAAACAAAAAGATGATACTTGAAACCATGATAATTATGGAAACTTATTCAACTTTTCTGTGCATTCGTACAAAAGGAAGGAAGAAGTATCTGCCCTGCGGGTATTTTGCAATCATTTGGTTATGGGGCATACTGAAATTATTTTTACTTTTTTCTCAATAAAAATAGAATTTTTAGGTTCTCAAACCTATAATACCCTAAAACTTATACTTTTAGGAATTGAACAAAAGTTTTAACGGATCATGCAAAAATTCTGCATTTGTCATTTTTTCCCTTTGTGCGTTACAGTTTCTATTTGATTATTCAATTTCGTGGTTTTCTGTGATTGATACTGGTTACCATATCTTTCATATATTTATCTCATATTTTTTTAATACAGAAAATTAAACTTCAATTCATTATTTTCCACCAGAATTAGCTTTAAATAGATCTTATCATTAAAATGCATGACCAATTTCCATATTACAGGGATACTCTAAAGGCATTTTCTTTATTATTGGGGATTTTTTATTAAAAAAAATTGGTTTAAAATTTTATTTTTCCTAGTATTATTTTTTTTAGTCCTGATTATTTTTACATTATCGTTAGTTTATTTAGCTCTATAATACTTAGTTTGAAGTGTTTTAATTGTAAATGTTTGAGTTTACATCTGTAAATCACTAAAATGGAACCCTCAGATTATGTTCAAAATTAATTAATCCTCATTTTTATACATGTCCATGATAAGTAACATTGATATTTGTATACCCAACTATCATGTATTATTTTCCGCTTAAAGCCGATTGAAACCGCGGGTGTTGATACCAGTTTTAAGGGGCTGACCAATTTTCGGTATATGGGGAGATTCGAGACAGAGCTTCAGTGATGGGAGGACTTAATCAATGTTAAGTTTAATTGATTAACTGTATATCGTTTAACGTCACATTTAGGAAGGAAGGAACAGTCACAACCTATGTTTCTGTCCTAGCTTGTTCGCGGCGCTGTGAACAGGAATCGAACACAGGCCTCTTGATCATGAAGCAAACGCTCTACCACTAGGCTACCGTGATCGGTAAATGAAGTGACACTCTAACTCATTAATTGCTATTACCAAATATGTGATCCTTATGATGCAGTATCAATAGCTTTTAAACATCTTATTTTCGAGACTTTGAGAGCTTTTTACAGATTTAGCTCATAGACGAACTATGAGAGCTTTTTATCAACTTGTCTTGTACACGAACTATGAGAGTTTTTATGATCTTAGCTCTGGGACTCATGTGATGCAATGACTTTGTGAGCTCTCACTAACTTGGCTCCGGGATCTATGCAATTGAACTTTTCATGTACTGTTGTTTTTGCTGTGACTTTACAATAAAGCTATAAACTTACAAAAGTCTTCATATTCATTGACATTGGCTAATTGTATTGGAGAGTCAAAGATAAGAGGAATTTGAATGTGCCTTTAAACCTTTATTTTGAATTGTCAATGGTATTCGATCAGTATTGGCAAATGTTCCTTTTATTTTCCTTTATTTAGTTTGTCAGGTTTTTTTTTCTTTATTTGATCATTATCCATAACCAAATACGCAGATTTGTCGACATTTATTTCTTTCGCTGCTCAGTTTTAAATTTCCTGTTGAAGAAATCTTAAGACATTGCCGAAAGTCAACAAAACATTTTTATTTAAGTACCTGTTCGCAGTTTTCACGGTCTATAAACACTGACCTGCATCATCATAGATCCCAATTGTTTAATGTCTGTACTTTTTTTGTAGGAGTTATCATATTACATTTTTACAGGTTGAAGAACTTGTGTTTACGTTTTCCATAAGTGTAAAATGAGACCAAGCACTTTTCTTCATTTATGCGTATTACGTATCCGGATTTTTTAAATATCTGATTATAATACTGATAAATATTTTAAACCCATGACAAAAAGAGTTCTTCTTATTAACGATAGTTTTATAAGTGCGTACTTTTAAGGAAAACAGACGGAAAGAGTAACACCGAATTCTAAGGAACTCGTTTTTTTTAGGGAAAACGTAATAGATAAGTTAAACAGCGATAATAATGTGTATACATAGAATTAAAATGAAAAATCTTCGTGTGTTTTCAGTAATCTTTGTTAACTATTACTTTTCTAGGTTTAAGATATATTATCTAATGAATTAAAGAATCCTTCTCAATTGCTCAATATATTTTTTTAATCCATGTGGTTCAATATTTCAGTTTTTCAAAATATATACAAAGGTAATGTATGACATTTTAGCAGAAAGAAATGTTTTACGTGCTTTTTTATGCTCTTTATGTGCATTTTTAAAAAAAACGCATTTGATACATTTCCCCGGTTTTACAGATATGAATCTGCGTTCTGATTAGGTTGCTTGGCTTTTGTGTTTAGTAATCATGCTCTATTTATTTGAAAAAAAATCAATAAACATTGTGGATTATCTAAGGACGTTACCAAATTAGAATATTGATATTTTAACGTATCTATACGGGAGAAAGGGGGAGAGGGGAACTTCTACAAGCTTAACATGTGTATTACATATACATTTAATTGTACACAGAATATTTATATTCAGTGAAAAGTTGTGGTTTTGGGGAAAAGGTCTGAATCCAACATAGCTGTAGCTCTCCGAAAAAATATATATTGATAGACCGGAGAGCTACAGTGCCACCCATTGAAAAAACTGTATATTTATTGCGCACAAAAAAGTGCGCTCGGTTCTTGATTATTTCTTCCAAATTCTTACCTCAATTGCAAAAAAGGGAAAAAAAAAATTTTTTTAAAAATTCTCTCTCCTCCATCAAGTACTCTCGTAGTTGACATCTGAACGAAGCATATTGCACCGAATTATCGTTGAAACCAAAATGGCAGCAAAAATAAGCGAAATGATTGATGATTACAATATCTGGGTCAGGAGGACTATTAACAACAATTATGATGAATGTTTTGTTGTGGAAAGAGTCAAAGAATATGTTAGGAACACACGGTTAGTAATATTTTGAGATTACAGTTTTAGAAACATGAAGAAATAAATCGAAAACCGAGCGCACTTTTTGTGCGCAATAAATATACAGTTTTTTCAATGGGTGGCACTGTAGCTCTCCGGTCTATCAATATATGATTTTTCGGAGAGCTACAGATCTGCAGCTAAATCCGACACTGATCTAAATTTTTCCACAAAATAAAATCTTGTCATTATTTTTTGAATCAATGAAACCGAAAGTTTCTCAATTGAAACTGATTCAGGCTACTTTACGATCTCAAAAACGACGATCAATGAATGGTGCAATGTATCTTATGTGATTCATTTTTTTTAATTTTTTTTTTATAATACGTGGAGAAATGATATGAAACCCGTTTAATGACATATCTATTTTATTGTAAACAAATTAAAGTACAGGAAATTCAGAGTAAATTTTAAAACAGGGTGTTTCCCTTCCTCGGCCTTGTATCTTAGGTTTATACAGATCGTGATCCCGGATTTTTCAATGTCTTATATAATACAACGATTTCTAAATTTGTGAGAATTTTCAACCCACGAAACTGACATGTTTATTAAAATTATTTTTAAGAATTAGTCATGTGAACAAGTGCATTTTCTTTAAGTGTATAAAAAACAATCAGTTTAAAAGAACAGTCCTCGCAATTTTTTAACTAAAACATAGGAGAGGAAGGGCTTTAATAATGTATTCTATAAGATTTAAAAATGTTTTCAACATTTTGGTTTACTTTGAAAGAATTGATAAATGACAGCAAACTAGAGTATACATGCACCACAATCATATTTGATTAACTGAAACAAGTTAAATGAGCCCCACTTATTGAAACACTTTCATGCATCATCATCAGACTCTTACCATTGTGTTTATTCCAATCAGACGGCATGTGTTCATAAATGTGTATAAAAATCATATAAAAATGTGTTTCAAAATTATTCAGCTGTTAAAAAATGAACACAACTCGAAAATGAACGTCTCTAGAAAATTTAAAATGTTTCTGAAATAAAAGAATATCCCAGGCAGATTAATTTTTCAATCCAAAATTGACGTCTTTCGCCAACCAGCTTTAATTACGTCAGATGTTAGTTTTTCTACTGATTTTGTTAGCCATCGGGTATGAGGGGGCTTAACTCTAGAAAGCCACAAGTCAATGTTAATATCACGAGGAGATGACCCGTCAAGCAGTTGTGTTGCTCATTCATCAGCATACCAGTCTTCAAAACAGGATTTCATAGTGTGTTTAAAAATACCATTTGGGGCCAAATCTAACGGTTGTAACTTATCAGTACAACACGCTGGAACATGGACGCACTGAATTCTCTTGATTTTGAGTAGTTCTCTTAGTTCTTCTCCTCGGTGTGCCTTGTATACGTCAAATATGCAAAGAGCCCTCTGTCTGACTGGCAAGTCCATTGCTTCTTTTATGTTCTCAATGTAAGGAACAATGACTCTCCTCACGTAACTAAATTAATCAAATAAAAAAGAATCTTTTAAAATTGGTAGTGTAAATGCCGATTAAGAGCCCCCACCCCCTTTTTTATATGAAACATTAAATATTTCTTGAGATAGGTACAGTTTTGAATGATAACTTTCATCTGTTTATATCAATTATTTTATCGATTGAATAAGGCCCAAGTCTACGGCAATGATTATTACTACCGGTAATTAAGGCCAATCTGATCTTTAGATGTGTACGATTGTAACAATAACAATTCCTATTGTGAATAATTATAGCCATGAACTTTGTAGATAATTAAATGTATTATCAGTTTGTTTAAAAAGTATTACAGTTCCATTGTGTGTGCATTTGACAAGTGTGTCTCTGAGTGGTAAATGTCCCAGTCTTTTGGAAAATTGTACACTGGGTGACACTGTTCTGTCTTTCCTTGATACAAGAGCTGGGGTGGAAGTACATGCCCCGACATTGTACACCCTAATAACACAGTCATTTGACGTTTGTCATCCATGGCTTTCATTGGAACCTGTTTCTAACCTTCTGTCATTGTCCAGTAGCTAACAGGCTCAAAATTAGAACCTGTTTGATCCCAATTTATCACTAGAGCTTCCGGGATATTACATTCTTTACGAGCATCTCCAATTTTAGCAAGGAATTTTGTCTTGATTTCGTCAAAGTCTGACGGTAGAGATTAAACACCTTTTGTCCCTTTACGTTTAACACAACCAAGTCGCTTCATAATTGAAGAGGCCCATGCTTTAGAGAAAGTTCAACTGGCCCCCATGTTCTTGTAATAAAGTTTTATCTTTTGCGAGAAGAATTCCTTTGGTTGCTGCGACCACAATTCTCTTATTGATCACACCACCCGTTTCTTTTAGATTTCTGATGTAATCGCAGACATCGAAGTCATAATGGCCCAGATTTAGTGGACGTCCCAATGGTGATTTAGGAAGCTTGCTTCCAAGTTCTGCTCCAATTTTTTTGAATTTCAAGTAAGATGTTTTCATTCCACGAACAGTACTTTCATTTATTGACTTCGATAGAACTTTACTGAAATGTTTGGCAGCAGCAGTATTTCCATTTTCGATTGCATAACGTGCCATTTTCATACGTTGTTCAGGCGAATATTCAGAATAATTAGCCCGTTTTCTTTTCCTACTGCTTGTTGGAGATATACTTCCATTTTCCTCATCTGCTAAACATTCGGCAATTGAACGTTTTGGGGGAGTAAAAAATTGCGTTATACTAGGAATACTCATTTCTGCCGACTAATCTGACAACTGACACATGGTTTCATTTTAATAAAGAATAGACAAAAGGGACTCAGTCACACATAAATGGATTCACCTTACACCAAACGGTGAATAGTTCTCTCTCTCTCTCTCTCTCTCTCTCTCTCTCTCTCTCTCTCTCTCTCATACTAAGTACTTATACAAAAAAAATAAGAACCAGATTGAAATAAACAATTTCAGCTTTTGACAATGCTTATAATATTCAAAGGAGATTTCTTTTTGATATTTCAGTATTTAAACACAAGACAAACAAGTCATATAAGTATAACTTATATTTATTCAACAAAATACGGTAAACACGGGAAGCAACTCTTATATGCAAAATAGTCCAAACTACGAAAAATTCTTGATCAGTGATTAGCGAAAATTATGTTTCGCGAATAAATACACTGCGCTATACACGCTAAAATAAGATAACGCGAAATAAAAGTGATCTACAGTATATAGTGTTATCAAACATATTTATTATTTGTGCGCAAAAATTCGCATTATGGACTCTGTAACGGACCCGTAAACGTGAGGTATTGAAAATCCATACAAACACTATACAGGGCGATATTTGTGATGCGATATCTTTTTAATTAGTGAGAAAATCTCATGACAGGACCAGTTTAAAATGTTTAGTACATATTAAATAAATGATATAAAAAATACGAAAAAAAATTCATTGACAGAATATTTTTTAGCTCAAGGTCTTGTGCCCCCTTTATACTCGTCTTCTATGCCTATGGCTACATACACATGTACGTTTTGCATGCTATCTTTTCGATTACACATCGTACGTGCGGGTTCTTCTTGCAGATCTTCGGTAAACATCTCTGATTTCTTAAGTCTGTAGCCATTGTCATCTTTTATTGTTGATAATGGTGAAAATGATCCAATGAACTTGTAAAGCTGTTCTGTATCTATTGGCTTTGGACTAAACGTCGGCATTGATACCTGAACTTTTGAAGGAAGTTTGCTTAATTCTTCGATTTTAGAACAGTATTCCGTTGTCTTGGCCACTTCATTTGATTCTTCAATTTTACTCAGATATATTTGTGTCTGTTCAATAAGATTTTTTACTTTTGTAATTTCATCCAAATGTGCTTTCAATATACTCGCGTGCTTAAATTTCATGTCTTCAATTTCTGCTTTCATTTTGTCCATAATGATGTTAATTTGTCTGTGCCATTCTTCACCTTGATTAAACACTGCATTTATAATTTTTTCGTATTTTCCATCTAAGTCGGCTATCAGAGTTTCTAATTCAGTTGATATTTCTTGAAGAGTTGGAGAGATATTTTTTTCTAATTCTTCATTATCCTTCATAATGACTTCTCTCTTCGAGTTATAGAGATCAAAAAGAGCGGAAATGGTATGCTTCTTGTGTGTTTCAGACAATGTAGTACAAAAAGAGCAAAGGTAAGCGTTGCATTCTTTGCAATGAAATTCGCAGGTTTTTGTTTGATGTTTTGCACATTTTGGATAAATTAAAGTTGATTTTCTTTGTTCAATTGGAACAACTTTATGCTTGTCATAGTCATCAGAAATATGATTTCCTATGCAAGAGATGCACAGATTGACATGACAGAAATCACAGTACTTGGTCGCTATATCTTTATCGCAAAGGTCGCAACGGATAATATCTTGAGCACTTTTGCTGGGATCCATGTCCAACTGAAATGGATAGAGCATGATTGCATTATAATGAGATTAGTAAGTTGATCTATAGATTTGGATGAGCATTTATTTTCGTTGCTAAAATTAATGTTATACTTACGACCCATTTTCAAGTAAAAAAAGAAAAATAATGTTATTATGCAGCTTCTTGTTTGAATTATGCATATTGTTTTCGTATTTTTACTTTCATTGTATTTATTTCATCTTTTGAATAAATTATCATACACAGGTAGGAATTTTTGCGTGATACATTTTTTTAATACACAAAGTACGTAATATATAATTAGGTCACTGTGAAAACGAAAGTAAATTTTGCTGTACTCAATTTGAGTACGTTAAGACTCATGTTGAGAATAAACTTATTGAATTTACTACAATATATTAACATTATTTTAGACATATCCTGTTCTTTCCGGCCTTTGTGTGTCTGATGATGCATATCTTTCCTTTTTCTATGCATTTATCAAAATTAAGTAGGCAATTCTTTAATATACATTGCTAAAAATGAAATATTTACACTTACGTCAGTGTTTCTTCAAACTGGTAGAAAGTCTCCTTGTGACAGAACAATATTCTACTAGTATTTTAGTTTTATTTCCATATCTTTGAAAGAAGGATCGTGAAATGGTGGACATTATCCTTAGCACTGTTCGTCAGTTATATACAGGTGAACTTCCTGGTCACGTTTCATGAAGAGTTATCTCTCTTAAGCTTTAAACTGAAAACAAAACATAAATTTTAAAACCTGAGAACAATTTTTTTTTCACATTTTCATATCAAATGTATTTCTTTTGATATTTAAATTTATATCAAAAATACTAAGGCGGTTTTAACTCTCATTTATAGTAAAAAATATTTCCTAATTACATCAAAAATATTATTTGATATTGTTATATTCCCATCATATAAGTTATCTTGCTTCTTTGACAGTTAAATGAATGCAAAACATGGGCCCATTTTTTTTGAAAGATATGTTATAATGAAAGTGCTTTATCTAAAAAAAAATATTTTAGCATAGTTTCGCTAATATTTATCGTCAATTAATATCTTAAAAACTGGATGAAAAAAAATGTCTATGAGAAAAAATAATATGTATATTGTAAGTTATCATAACCATTATCTTCTTGCTGTTAATATTTTACAAACGTACTTTTTCAGTATTGACATTTAAAGTGTAATTCCCGATTATAGAACTCCTTGACTTTCAATGATACACTAGAGTTCATATTTGCATGAATGTTAACTTTAACATTAACTTTTAATTGAAGGTTTATGTCAATTTTATTCATATAATTATTTTGCTGATAGTTTCTTCATGTTATGCAATTAAAGATCGAGATCACTTATAAATATGCCACGTAATTATAAGTTCTTTTATATTCCGTCTTTTATAGGGAGCTAGACTTAATTTTGTATTATAAAGTATCTTTGCACAAAAAAGTGTTTCATTGTTTGAAGATTTCAAACTTTTAAAAATCTTTCAAACAGGAAGAAAACATTAAAAAAATCAAAGAGTAAATCTTAGAACCTGAAAACAATTCCTTAAATCCTTTGATAAATTTGGAAACCTGAAAAAACCTATTGCCAATTAGAATGAATACCAAAGTGCAATGTACAGTACCGACAAGACCCATCCTGACACAGAGCAGCCCCAGAGCAGTCCCACAACAGTACCAGGGCGGTCCAAGCAGTGAAAGCAGTCCTAGTGAGCAGGGTTTATTAATTCCATGGGCGGAGCTAACTCAAAATAGAGTTTTCCAATTATCAACGGAACTATAAAATGCAGTTGAAGTTGATTCTGAGTAATATGCCAGGAATCCTTTCATGTATGCGTAGGTCATTTACACATGAACAATGCGCGCATACAAATATTCTCAAATAATGTTTATTGAAGGAATAAGGCTTTTACACCTACATACATGAATTACACTGAAAATGGATATCTAATAATAGTAATCGGGTCGATTAAAAGGACACAATGAGTCAAAATTCTTTTGATGTATCTGTAGCATCCACAGACAGACTTAAGAAAAGTATGAGTACATGTATATAGCTAAGATATGAAAAATAAACTGCAAGAAAAGACTGCACAACATAAAAAACAAAGGAAGTATCTGCCGTTTGGTTGTTGCATGTATGTCAAGGTCACGCCAGTTTTATTTTTAGCTCAGACTTATCAAAAACATTCAACTGGAGCATGCAAAGGTGAGAAATATGTTCTAACAACTCTTTAAAAGAGATTACATCAAATATTGTGGTCTACCTATATTTAATGAATATAGGTAGACCAAAACAAAAAGTTTATACTTGAAACCATGGTAATTATGGAAACTTATTCGACTTTTCTGTGCATGCGTACAATAGGGAGGAAGAAGTATCAGCCCTGTGGATATTTTGCACTAATTTGGTTATTGGGCATACTGAAATTACTTTTACTTTTTTTCTATAATAGAAAAAATAGAATTTTTAGGTTCTCAAACCTATAATTTCCTATAACAAACGTTTAGGAATTGAACAAAATTTTAACGGATCGTGCAAAAATTTTACATTTGTCAATTTTTCCCTTTGTGCGTTACAGAATTATTTAATAATTCAATTTCTTTGTTCTCTGTGATTGATACTGGTTCCCATATATCTTTCATATATTTATCTCATATTTTCTTAAATACAATAAATTAAACTTGAATTCATTATTTTCCACCAGAATTAGCTTTAAATAGATCGATATCTTATCATTAAAGTGCATGACCAATTTCAATATTATAGGGATACTCTAAATGCATTTTCTTAATTATTGGGAATTTTTAAAAAAAAAAAAACCTTTGCTGATTTAATTTTTCTCAGTATTATTTTTTTAGTCCTGATTATTTTTACATTATCGTTAGATTATCTAGCTCTATAATACTTAGTTTGAAATGTTTTATTTGTAATTGTTCGAGTTTACATCTGCAAATCACCAAAATGGAACCCTCAGATTATGTTCAAAATTAATTAATCCTCATTTTTACACATGTCCATGATGTGTATCATTGATATTTGTATTCCCAAATAACATGCATTATTTTCTGCCCAAAGCCGATTGAAACCGCGGGTGTTGATACCAGTTTTCAGGGGCTGACCAATTTTCGGTATATGGGGAGATTGGAGATAGAGCTTCAGTGATGGGAGGACTTAATCAATGTTAAGTTTAATTGATTTACTGTATATTGTTTAACGTCCCATTTGAAAATTTTTCACTCATAAAGAGACGCCATCGTATGCTGGTGAAGGGCTTCAAATTTCGACCTATACTCAGCGTTCAGGGCTAATGAGCTTTGAGGATCAGTGCCTTCCGTGACAAGGGACCTACGTTGTAGTTGTTGTTATTTTTTTTTTGTCATTTCCGACAGGCCCGTGACTTTCAATTCTTGTGTCGAGCGCCTGGCGAAGGAACAGTCACTACCTATGTAACTGTCTTAGGTTTGACTCGGCGCCCTGAACGGTAATCGAACACAGGCCTCTTGATCACGAAGCGAACGCTCTACCACTAGGCTACCGTGATCGCTAAATGAAGTGACACTCTAACTCATTAATTGCTATTACCAAATATGTGATCCTTATGATGCAGTTCTTGTACAAAAGATGTGCGCACTCACTATCAAAAGCTCTTAAACATCTTAGTTTCGAGACTTTGAGAGCTTTATACAAATTTAGCTCATAGACGAACTTTGAGAGTTTTTTACCAACTTGGCTCGTACACGAACAATGAGAGTTTTTATGATCTTAGCGTTCAGACTCGTGTGATGCAATGGCTGTGTGAGCTCTCACTAACTTGGCTCCGGGATCTATACAGTTGAACTTTTCATGTGCCATTGTTTTAGCTGTGACTTAACGATAAAGCTATACACTTACAAAAGTCTCTTTACTTCAATGACATTGGCTAATTGTATTGGAGTGTAAATGATAAGAGGAATTTGAATGCGCCTTTCAACCTTTATTTTGAATTGTCAATGGTATTCGATCATTATTGGCAAAGATTCCTTCAATTTTCTCTGATTTAGTTTGTCAGGTTTTATTTTTTTCTTTTCGGTTATTATCCGTAACCAAATACGTGGATTGTCGACATTTATTTCTTTCGCTGATCAGTTTTGAATTTCCGGTTGAAGAAATCTTAAGATATTGCCGAAAGTCAACAAAAACTTTTTTATTTTAAAAAATACCTGATCGCAGTCTTCACGGTCTATAAACACTGACCTTTATCATCATAGATCCAAATTGTTTAATGTCTGCACTTTTTTGTAGGCGTTTTCATATTACATTTTTACAGGTCTGTTTAAATGGTGCATATGTTTGACAAACCATGTATTATGCAATCATACATGTCTCATTAAAATGGTCAAAAATGCTTAATTATTTCCTTCATTTTTAATGATATAATGAAAAGAATTTGTACATTAAACTTTTTGTTTCTTTCAAAAATATGTTGTTTTTCGTTTCACATTTTCAGTCCTCGACAGCCGTGTTTTGTCTTTTCAATATGAGTGAAAATCTCGAAGTGTACTATTTAGATCTATCTGTTTTGTTGTCAACTCTTATCTTTAAATAAGAAAAAAAAAGGCTGAACACGATGAACAATAATATATCTCGTTTAAAAAAATTCGAAGAATATAAATTAAATTGAGGAGAGAGAATATGCATGCACCCCTGGGATTTGCAAAAGAGAATGGGATCATATGCTTCCCTGATTCGAGAGAACATTCCATTGTCAAGTAGTTAAGTACAAAAACAAAGTTTTAAGACTTGATATGAGTAAGATGATACACGCACCTCTACACATAAGAGGTGGGATTAGGTTTCTTGGATGACATTCAACGCGTGTCATGATATAGAGAAATAACGGAAAATTTGATAAACAAAATGGCCGAACAAAAACAAAAAGAACTCGGTCAGCATTAATGCTAGATTGTTTTTACTGATAATGAAATTTAATTGACTATAGAGCTTGAGAAATGATAATTTTATAAAAGTGTTGGTATTCTTATTTCAGAAACAATTTGATCATTCTATTACATATCGCCTTTCGGCTCTGCAAAGGGTATTATATAGCATTTTCCTTCAAGCCAGCGAAGCGAACCTCATTTTTAAAGAAGTTAAAAATATCTGTATGACGTATGTATTACCTGAATACCTGTAGTATATAAGGCACAACTCCACGTGCCAAACCATTCTTTTTCTTTGAGCGAGCGACAAGTAATCACCTGTAACACAGGTGTGGTGCTCGATTATTAAAACACTGTTAAACTTAGAACGTTGTGGAAGTTTGTTTGGGGGTTTATGCTGTAAAACAGCTACATTTATTTTACACTACTGTTTTTGTAAGTCAGGTAAGTTTTGGGTTGTTAATTTGTTCTTAAATTTTGCCGTGTTCTCGGAAATGGCGTCCGATAATGAGGACATGTTGTCTCTTAGAGACAGAGATACTGAGAAATTCTCAGATATTGAGGAATTATTTGGTAATAAAGTTGCCATTAGAAGTTGAGAACTTTACAGTGCATTCTTTTTGTGGAGCTTCTGCTTCTGCCGCCTATCTCTCGGGAGTTTCTATGAAGGATCTGTTAGAAACTGCAAACTGGACATCTTCAAAAACTTTTTCAAGTTTTATTTTAAAGAACCTAATGTGAATCAGTCAAGTGATGGACAATTTGCGACAGCGATATTAAATAGATAAATTTGACTCTGTGCGGAATAATGAACTTTGGTGTGAGAAGAAGGACATTATAATTTGTCAATTTTATGTTTATATTTTCTAAATGATGATTTGTTCATTGCATTGTATAATCTATATGTGAGTTGATTTTCTTTGTCTTTAATAAATTTGGGAAAAGTGATTATCTTTTTATTTCCAAATACTTTTGCATTTGACAAGGACAAGGTTGAGAATTTCAAATGATTATATAGTTTTATACGTATCACAGTACCAATACTGGTAGTCAACCAGAGTTAATTAAAAAAAAATTATAACGTTAAATTTTGTATTATTGATTCTAAATTGAAGTTGGTCAAATTGATATAATAGTATGACTTCAAAAGTTAATTTAAATTAATTTACTTTCAAGTTCTTGAGCTTAATAATATAATGGAACGATTTTATAAATTCAACCATGATGTATGTTTTCACTGAAATATGTTTACATTTCTGATCGCACTAAGAAGTTTTGATGTTTGTGATCAACACTTTAAACATGCTATATGATACCCTTTGCAGAGCCGAAAGGCGATCTGTAATAGAATGAGCCCTCCTCCAAGCATCCTTTAGGATGTACAGGATGAGGGCCATTCTATGTAATGAGCCTGAGGCTCAAAAAGGGTATCATATACCCATCCCATAATACTACATGGATACAATTTTCCCACCCAAGTTAAATGTAGAGTTGTCACAAACATTTCTTTTAAAAAATGGTTTGGCACGTGGAGTTGTGCCTTATATACTACAGGTATTCAGGTAATACATACGTCATACAGATATTTTTAACTTCTTTAAAAATGAGGTTCGCTTCGCTGGCTCGAAGGAAAATGCTATATGATACCCTTTTTGAGCCTCAGGCTCATTACATAGAATGGCCCTCATCCTGTACATCCTAAAGGATGCTTGGAGGAGGGCTCATTATATCTCCTCGTTTCATTCATACGTAGAGCATGCTCTTGTGTATCAAATCAACTGAGATATAAAATTCCCGTATTCAGGAGATTGGGGTATATTGCTCTATACATGTATATTATGTAAATATTTTTTCTGTACTGTTATGGTTTAATTATGCCAACAGTTCCAAAAAGTAAGCCTTCTGGATATATTTCAAACCGATATGACGTTGATTAATGATGACGCGAACATGTTTCGTTAATGTACAGAGTGGGGTTTTGTTGTGGTTGTTGTTGTTGTTGTTGTTCTCTGTTACTTATTGACAGATTCGATGGATGAAAAGAGGAAACAAAGTATCTCAAAAAATTTATGAACTCTGGTGGAAAAAGGATGTTTTCATCAATTAAATCATGATTCCTTAAAAAGCTATAAGCTTTTGAAACTGTAAGCAATAGTTTCAAACTGTTTTATCTAGTAAACATGTTTTGCTCTAACAAATAATTATTTATATGAGTATGCTTGCAAAAAGAAACATATTATGCATTAAAAATCTGTCACTATTTTCGAAGAAAAACTACAGTAATCTGACCTTGGATGTAAAATTAGATAGATATCAGTTGTTATACATTCTGCTATGTATAAATCCCTGATAAATTCTTTTTCGCAAGTTACGGTCTGATTTTTTTCTCTTAATAAAATCAATTATTAATAGATTTTTCTTATAAAAAATAGTGATCAATGAACGTCTGAACAATGTATCTTAAGATATAGGAGGGCATAAGAAACGTTGACGGTACTTCTGGAAAAATATTTATAGGGATATTTATATACATTCTGAGATTCGCCATACGTTGTAACAAATGCGTTTTCCTTCTCCAAGACAGAACTGTACACCATCCCCTTTTCCCCCAAAAATGAAAGGAAATCGTAAACCTCACACATTTTTATGATATGATCGATTGTATTTACTTTTTTAAATTTTGTTTAAATTAAGATTCTTAATCGGCGAATTAAAAAAAATTATTTTAAATTTTTTTGCACTGTGTTTATCTATATTTCTAAAGAAATAAAACCTAAACTCCTGTAAAAAATTTATTCCACAACCTTTATAATTTTTCAACGATACATTAAGAAAAAACAAAGAACATTTGGTACCGCCTAACCGGTGAAGTAAAACCTTGCCAAAACTTCAGCTGACTTAGTATCTACCAAAGTGATCCGATCCTAAATGAATTTTCTTTTTCATAATATCCGTTGAAGAGTGTTCTTTGGAGAAAGACGCCATTGAATCAAGAGAACTTTGCTCAGACACTGTCCGTCTTTCTGACATCCGGCTGTCATATTGCCGGGTTGGTCTTTTACAATTGCAACGCATGACGTTCACAAACTCTCGTTTGAAATTTCGATACGAGAGTATGTACATGAAAGCGTTTATGCAGCAGTGGAGTACTTCCAGATACATGATCATCACCATTGTTATGTCCATTTCCGTTTCCGGGATAAATAAAAATGAGCGAACCTTAAATTCGCCAAAGACTACGATCAGTGTGAAGGCTGTTTTAGGAACAACACAAAAGAGGAAGGCAACCATCAGGATTACAAGCGTTTTAGTTTGCCTGTTTCTCTGGTTTATTTTGCATTTCAGGAAATTACTCGGACGGCTGTCACTAAGTTGTCGTACTAGTTTGTCCTTCGAATGGAGACTAAATACAATCATGGTAACCATAAATCCGATGATTACGACAACAAAAGGAATAATCCTTGTTATCAGTGTATCTACTAATGTCAATATTTTTTTATCCAGGTCGAAAAGCTTAGGTATTGGTACTGCCAGTCCAAAAAAGTAAATTAGGAACACAGCAATATACATTTTTCAGATTGTCCAGGAACTGTGAAACTTCATCGGCATTGTCATTACGCATGCTCGCTCGATTGCAATCAAAGCCGTAGTGAAAGAAATCCAGAATATCGCAATGTTTCCAATAAAAGCATAAAACTTCATCTGCCAGTGGTTGTTTTCTGTGATTAGTGATTCAAAAACAGACAATTTCAGCTTCAGTCTAAGAGTCAAACAAGAAACCAACACAACAGATAAAAGGTTCGCCACACATATACTCTGTAATAGAATTAGACTGCCCGTCCTTTTCCGCTGACGGAAAAGCACGACTAGGTCCGAAATGTTTCCGTAAAGTCCGATCAGGAGAGTTAAAGGATATAATCCTGAAAGTGTCACCCACAGAAATGTTGGATCTGCCATTTATCACTCTAAAATAGAAACGTATTATAAGATTGAAATATATTCTGCCTGAAATTCAGTGTAAATGTGATATACAATTTGTTTAAATGTATTCTATTTTCTAACTAACCAACCCCTATTTAAGTACCAGTATAGGAACATTGTTTTGTTTACGTTTATAAATTTTTGACAGTCATCCTTTGCATTCCTTTCGATTAACATTTTTATACAAAAAAGGCGATTAAATGCTAATGAAAAATTGAAAAAAAAAACAAAAACAAATTATATAATCCTTCGGCCATATTGAATTCCATGTGTGTTTGCACTCCCTAAGAAAATGCTTCAAATGGACAAACACAATGTTAATTTATAATCCCAAGGAAACATTTTATTTCTATGTATTCCAGAAAAGGAATTTTGAAAAATCACAGTTGATGCTTAATTTTTTTTTTAATTATGCCTACCGAACAACCTAGTATTTTCATAAGTGTGGGCAATATGAACTAAAAAAAAACGCCAAATACACATTATATCCATAATACTTTTTTCATTATTATCTTCTCAAACAAACCTTAAACAATGGAAGCAAGAAAATTCGGTATTGTTTTTTTCAATCAATTCATTATTGAGGGATTGGGATTTCTTGTAATTTGTTGCGGGAATTTTAGATTTTTTAACCAGAAAATTATGCACTAAAAAGAAAGTCATTGTCATTATAAAGCAATTTTTTACCCTGGCCACACCCTACAACCGAAATGAAATTTATGTCATTAAAAAGAAGATATAAAAGTAAAAATATAGGGCATATTTTAGTTTTGTTTGTACCGTATGGTCACATCGAAAACTTAATTTTTCCTTCCTACTAGGTCTGTGTCCACCCTATCAATCCGTTTGCACAGAGTCCGCTAGCTTCCATTCTCGTTCGCCCTGTACCCCGTTCGACATATATGCATTTGTAAATTTTTATGTACATTATCTTTGAATTTTATAATTGTGAGTTTCGTCTAGATACAGGATGTAATAAAATTTGGCAATGTATTATTCTCCATGTAACGTTATATGCATGTGAAATACATGCGGAAATCTGCCACTTGTTTATTTTTTAATTCTAAAATTATTAATTTCATATTATTCTCTCTGACTTTAAAGTCGGATGTGTTCATAAATAAACCTCTCAACATGTAGTTTAATTTTTTTTCCCTTCAGTTTTAATTAATGTCATATATCTGTCCGATTTCAAAGTCGGATGAGGTAAAGGTTTGCTCAAATAAAGTCAATCTGTAAAAAAGGTGTTATTTTAAGTCGATTGTAGTGAGATAGGCGATCCCCCCCCCCAGTTTTTGTGTATTCCTTAATTATATGAGTGTTCCATTGGGTGCAGTGAACTCACCAGGAAATAAATAAATACTAACAAGTTGAAATCGATAACGTAATATCAGATAACAAGAATCCTGTTCAGATCTTAAGAATGTAAACATCCTATTATTTATAATTAATGTAAAGAATTTCACTGATGCACGTACAAGGAATTGTCCTTAAAAATTTAGAGTACTGTCTCCACTAAGTCAATCTCAACGGATTTGGAGCACGAACTCAAACTCTGGAAAAGAAAATCTTCAGCTTTTGAAGGTATGAAATATGTAAACATAAGTATCAAAATGAGGGGTCAAGAACGTGCTAGTGAGAAAGGCAGTCTCTAGTTTATTTGCGTACTTCTTAATTATGTGAGCGATACACATCCATATCTTATTTTGTATTATATTTAATTTATCTTCTTTTTTTTAACATTATTATTATATTAGCAATATTAACCCCCTTCCTCGTAGTCACGAATTTTAACGCATATACCATTTCCTGTTTTATCACAAAATCACGCATATACCATTTCCCCGCAATCACATATTTTCACGCATTTTAAAGAGTACATTTACTCTTTAATTCCAATTTCTTTCTATTTCATACTTGCTAAAATCTAAAAAAATAAGAAAAAATATTTTCTTATTAAAATATCATACTATTATTTACGCTAAACTTTAGAAAAACTTGTACTGCGTTAGCAAGTGCTTGCAGGAAAATTGTAACGTCAGATTTCTATGACGTGAACAATATGTGTATAATGCATAACAGTTCAGTAAGTTGCAAAGAGTTAATATTTAGTAAATTTTCCTTTTTACATTGACCCATCTATATTTTTTTTCTTTTTATAACTAATTAATCTATTTTTTAAATAGTTATATTAATACATAGTGCAATCGAATCTACATATATGATACCGGTACACTGTAAATCTACAATTATAGTCCATTGTTTAAATTTTCTCTGGAAAGTACTTATACGTACATAGAGTTTTAAAATATTCCAATTGATAATGAAGTGTTTCTTGTTACTTACTGGAAAAAACGATGAATTTTCTCAATCTTATCTGCAGTTCACCAATGAAGCTCCAACCAGTATATGAACCATTTTAACCGATGTCAGTCAATAGATATATTTCAGTTAAAGGAAACATGCCTCTGATGGCGTCATTTAATTTTATAATTTCGTCATGCTTGATTTTGCATGATGATATTTATCTTCAGTTTCCATCTTATCGCTACAAAGAAGGATATGGAAATAACGAACAGTATTCAATCTCAACGTCGATCCAACAATATACAAAATAAGAGCAGAGCAAACACGGACCTCCGAAACATCAGAGGTGGGATCAGGTGCCATGGAGGAGTGAGCATCCCCTGCCGACCGGTCACACCCGCCGTGTGCTCGTTGTCATAATCAGGAAATAACGGAAAAAATCCGTGGTCAATTCAGTGTATAAATAATGGACTAACAATTGGTATGAAAAACGTCAGTCAGCATTTCATTCAATGATAAATTGTATTTGCTGACAAGGTCATTGTATCGACCATAGAATTTACGAAATGATGACTTTAAACGAGACTGTTGATATTCTTGTTTCATCAACTTGCTTGTCAATAATTTACCTCGTTTAAGAAATTGTTCATACGTAGAGCATGCTCTTGCGTATCGAATCAACTGAGATATAAATACTCCGTATGCAGGTGATGAAGGTATATTGCTGCATAAGTAAGGGAAGTTGACGATAGAAAAGTTAAAGTCATCACGTTTATCATATAGCTTGGTTGTTAGATTACCATTAGTGTCTTTTTCAAGTAAAATATCCAAGTATGAAGCAGAAGTGTCGGACTCTGTGGTATCTTTTATCTCAAGCTCACCAGGATATATCGTGTCGACGTAGGAATGGAAATTATCATTATTAATTGACAATACGTCGTCGATATATCTAAATGTCGAGTTGAAGGCCACAGCAAGTGTTTTCTTCTTTTCACGCAAAAGATTTTGCATAAATTCTGCTTCATATGAATATAAAAATAAGTCTGCTAATAACGGAGCGCAATTTGTACCCATGGGAATTCCAATAGATTGTTGGAATACCTGGTCTCCAAAAACCACATAGATATTGTCAATCAGAAACTCAAGCATCTTCTTGATGTCAACTTCAGAGTACTTATGTGTGCAATCAGAATCTGTTTTAACAAAATAATTTTTCAAATGACCAATGACGAGGTAAGTAAACTTACGAGTTCCATTTTTGTTGAAGAAGCAGCTGTCAATGATATCAAAAAGCCTGGATTTTAATTTGTCGTGGGGAATTGTTGTGTATAAAGTTGAAAAGTCGTAAGTTTTTATGCTGTTGATTTTTGTAAAGTCTTGTGATTTCAAATTGTCCAAAAGTTCTTTAGAATTTTTAAGTATCCACATCTGATTTACACCACTTCTTGAATATATAGTTGTACAGTACTCTTGAAGTTTTTCCTTCACTACTGTCAATATTTTAGTGAGAAGTAACGAAAGAGGCTTGGTTGAACATTTACTGGAACCTGCAATGTATCTTTGTTTGTAAGGATTCTTATGAAGTTTCGGAATCCAATATATATAAGGTAGTTCAAATTCATTTTGGCTCTGTGGAATATTAAAAGTATTCAAAACTGACAGGTGATTTTGAAGAATTTCTTCCTTAGAAAGAGAAGTATATGTATAAGTAGGATTACCACTTGTAGAATTAAATCCAAGTTCTTCTAGAATGCAATTTATATAATGAGCCTTACAAACGAAGACAATGTTGTTACCTGCTTTGTCGGCAGGAACCAGTACGTACTGATCGTGTAATCTATCTAATTCTTTTTTCACTTCTGGTTTATTGAACACAGAAGGATAGATGGTTTTCATTTTGCCCCTCAATCTTTTAATACGTGACTTTAACATGGATCTGATACATTTAATCCATTCTGACAAGGTGTCAATGTCTTCTTTTTCATATCTAGCCCATCGTCTGGCGTAATTTTCAACAGAATCCATAATATTTATGAAATTCCGACGCCAGTTGAAGGATCGGGGTTCCCTATATTTAGGACCTTTTAAAATAAGTGATCTAAGGTCCTCATTACGAACTATTTTTACGTCACCTGTAATAACGTGTCCAGCAGGACTATAGTTATAGGGCGAAGAAGAACATGAACACGAAAGGGGATTATTTTTCAGATAGTCGATATCCAGGCCATGTAAAGTGTTTTTGTAATTGAAAAGTTTGGAAGCAATGGTCGATGTATATTTGTAGGAAATACAAGGTGTAGTCTTTAACTTGAAATATGGTGGAATACAAGACTGGACCCTTTTGTGATTAAGAATATTACTTATATTAACCGCGTCAATTCCTTTATTGGCATATTGAAGTTTAAGGAAAAGACGGATTGTTTTAGCTGCATTTTCTTACGTGAAACGTGCGGGTTTAAAAAGCCTATGATATACAATATCCATAATCACAGTGTCGAGGAATCTAAAATTGGATGTTCCTTGGCCTTTTTAAGAAGACTATTTAAAAGTTTCAAAGGGACATAGTAAAGTTTTGTTCGAATATGATGTAGACCTAACTGTTGATTTACATAAGGTAGTAATGAAACAAATGAGACGTCGTGTATTGCAGGTTTATTGTACGAACGATGTCCGTGACTACGCTTACGTCTCTGAGTATTGTTAAAAAGTCCCATCACATTTATATTATTACACTGCGGGCTTGAAAGATTTCCAACACTATCGACATTGTCATTACATCCATAGGGAAAGGCTGTCCCTAGTTTCCTAAATCCAAACTCAACGACGGACTATTTGTGTGGTGATAAATATTTTCCAGAATTCTAACTTTCATTGATAAAATGATCTCATTTACAAAATGAGAATAAAGGGGGAAAATAACACATCAAGTGAAACGTTATCATCCAGCTGTTAATATTTTACAAACGTACTTTTTTCAGTATTGTCATTGACTTTTAAAATGTAATTTCCGATTTAATGAACTACTTGACTTCGAATGATGCGGTAGAATGCATACATGCGTAAATGTTAATATACAATTACTTTTAATGGAAGGTTTATGACAGGATAGGTAACACTCTTCACGTTATGCAATTTAAAAACAAGGTCATTTCCTATAACATGTACTTATAAGTTGTTCTTATTTTCATCTATTAAAATGATATCTAGGTTTATTTCCAGGGTGTAAGATTCTTGCAGGAAAAGTCGGTTAACTGTGATGTTCCAGTTTAAAACCTGTCTAACAGAAAGAAAACAAACAAAACCAACGAGAAAATTTAGTTTCCTAAAAAATCACAAATCACCAGTTTCACAGTCGGGCCAATTCATTAAAAGATAAATTGCACTGGCGTTTAGTACGAATTCTGATAAGTGTAGTGTATGCAATACTTATGAAATAATAATTTGACCAACAAGGAGTTCTTTCTCCTCAAAGAGAGCGGTCACCACTTCTTAAAAGGTTTCATATTTTATGCCTCAATATTGGTAAAATATTGGTGTTTTTGCATTTTATCTAACTTCAGTAAAAGTGTTATGCTCGTGTAACATGAAGATATATTATCGCTGTTGTCATACCTCAAAGGTCTGAGTCTTGACCAAAAGGTCATATCACATTGCAATAGCAAGAGGTATAAAAAAGGGGGGGGGGAGGAAAAGGGAGGAAAACCTCACATAATATCTTGTCCCTTTGCTTCAGACAAAACTATGAATCATGTATGATACAGTAATTTTCTAAAGTTGTAAGCAATTGGTTTTGGTACAAGAATACTCACATCTTTAGAAATCTTTGATTTTTGAGCCGTGTTTATATTTTGTGGGAGCTTCAGCTTATACTGCACGATTTTCCTTTTACTCTTCATGATTATTTTTTATCTATGAATTTTTAGAAAAAGTACGTCAGAAATTTTATTAATAAAACATGTTCTTAATTAGGTGAAATCATCAACTCAAAAATATTACTAGACAAGTGTTGGATTCAAAATTCATTAATTCTGACGGGAAACAATTTCGTAATGACTATTTTAAAATTTGTTGCAATTGATTGTTTACATTACCTGTTTAGTTCGTGAAAGTTGTGACTCACACAAGATGTTAAATTAATTCGAGAGCTCACAGCGTTTACATGGACTTTCAGATTATATCAGAAGGAATACATTATAATTTAGAGTCTATATTACGTACATTTACCGAATTTTTTGTGCGTTATAATGACTTTGCTAGTAATTATAAAAGTAACTTAAAATTGGTTTGGCCTTTTTCGTACCAATTGTATGAATGTTGTACCAATATTGTAAGGCTTGTTTTATATTGAATTTGATTACTGTATGATCCGTTTTTCTTATAACTACTCAAGAATTACAGAAAATAAGACTGATCAACGGGGGGTGTTCTACTTTAATTCGCAACTGATCTTATCTCTATAATTTACAGGATCCGGTGATTTTTTGTGCTCTTTGCAGATTTGTATGGAAGTTAGACTTTTTTAGATTGAAACTCAGCCTTGTAGCCTAGTCTTTTCCTCTGTCTTTTCATTCTTTACTTAATTAACAGTCCTTGTCGTCCAGTACATAATATCCTCATCTCTAGTTACTGCTATATCTTAATTTGATTCGTTAACAATATTTTTTTTTTCAATTTTTTATGAATTTTAGTTTCATGTATTCGAAATTCAGTGTATTTAAGATATTTGCTAAGACCTATGACATCATAGGAGGATGGGAATATATTAAAACTCATTTAGGTTTTTTAAGATTTGAAAATGCAATGATTGGATCATAGAGAAGGACAATATTTCCTAATTTACAATCAAGACACCAAATAATTCCGAATTCATTTCTTCGATTAAATGGCAAAAACAGATTTTTTTTAAAAAAAAATCCAACTCGATTAAATCAAAAAAAAAAAATGTACTTTTTATATCCAAAATTATGTCTTAATATTTTGCTTCGTTGAAAAAAATCAGTTCAAAAAGATACTAAGTCTTCATTTAAAAATTAAAGAAGCTGATGTCACGGAGTTTTGTTACAAAGAAAAACTCTGAAATTGCTGGTTAAGTCGCAAAGATATCAAAATCGAGTAGGGCGCCATATGATTTGAAAATGGTACAAACAGTATTTGAATGATAGAGATTCAATGAAAAAAATTATGCTTTAGGAGAAATTCGTAACGCTTAGAGTTAATCGCTTAATGCATACACTGGTATAAAACAATTTTGTGTACAATGTAAAAAGAGATTACTTTAAGAACCTCATGATTCTATCATGTTTTTTGACGTAAGAGTGCTGTTAAGTGTGCTCTGTAAATACAAAACGTGTTGATATGAAAATTAAATAATATCATTAAAATATTTTATATATGAAAAAGTGCTCGCTTTTCCTATAGACGAAGAGTAATAACTAAGATCGGTTTAGTACGCGAACGTTTCGAGACACCGTCTTAAATGATGTATTTTTACTCAAAAATTAGGATCAGTTCCCAAAAACATGATGATTTAACAGGTATAATAAAGGAAATGGCACGACGATCTTTCCACTTTTAATAATATTATGTTGTCTTTCTGTATAACTGTACTCTTTCACACATAAATAGTTTAGTTGTTTTTAAGGATTCCTATAATTGACTTTGCATAATAAATCACTTAATCCAAATT
Organism: Saccostrea glomerata; assembly: GCA_003671525.1. Lineage (NCBI taxonomy): Eukaryota > Metazoa > Mollusca > Bivalvia > Ostreida > Ostreidae > Saccostrea > Saccostrea glomerata. Next base: position 31,055 of record PRKT01001689.1, on the reverse strand, counting down.
TTATTTCATACGCCATATCTTTATTCGTGGGAGGTTTTACTAATATGGCTCTCTTTCTTGTCCTTTTTTAAAAACCAATATTTATTAACAGATGAACTTTTGAAGTAGTGCGTCATAGTTAAATAAATGAAACATTTTCTTAATTTAGTTTGAAACTATAGAAAATATATTTAAATTGAAAAGAAATTTAATTACCATTCAGCAAATGCGTAACCCAATGTTCACCTTATCCCTTAAGGAAAGAAATGACATTTTAAAATTGCCACAACTTTTTATTGATGATAAATGTTTAGCTTTAACATTTCTGGATGTTCTTTTCGTTCGAAAAATAACAGACTTTGTTTTCTGGATTTTTCTGTTTGAAATTAAATTAAAATATAGATAGTACTCTTTGCATCCAATAATTATTGCAATTTCTCGTAACTTTCTGACAAGTGAAAATCCTCTAACAGGCTACAAAGTGGATCTTATAATTACGTTCCATTCGAGAAAGTTTAATTATTATAATGACGTCATCATATAACCGTAAAGGGCTTCCAGTTTTGCCTTTACTTGGCACTCATGGCTATTGAGTAGTAAGGGATTTTTATCGTTTCAATACCTGTCGTGGGGCCTCGTATTTAAAGACCCGCAACTTTCCCTCTAAAGTGGCAAGCGCATGGAGAAGGAGCAGTTGCTACCCTTATTTTAATCGACTTAGGTCAGTCGCGGCCTTTCAACGGTATATGGTAATGTCTCTATATGAGTGTAAAGTTCTCGAAGTAGACGTAAATTATATATGCCACATGAAATGAAACTATTTACTTTAAGGACACTCGAGAATAATCTCTCACACCTGTGTTTGAACATCCAGTTTTGGCTGCAAACAAACTGAAATATCCTCGTCATTGAATGCAAGGCATGCTTTCTTTATTCATCATCCTTAAAAATAATCTGAAAAGAGACAAACTTAATTTAATTTAGTTCTTTTAATTTGTAATACTGGCAATAAATTCTTTTCAATTTGAAATGATAATTTAGCCAGATAAAACTGTACATTATCCGAACTTCATAGAACTTGAATATCTGCACATTTTCGTTAATCACATTAACCATGGTTGTCCAATTATAGAAAAACAACTATTGGAAAAAAAAGAACTGTTTAATTAAATGTGTTGCCAACGACGTACCATAATTTGATATTTATTTTCTACAATATATAGAATTCTGCGTTTTGTTTTTGTATTAACTACAGTGTATTCATTAAAGGGACATGGACACAGTTGCAACGATTTTTAAAAAAAAAACATTTTTAATATTGACAATTCCTATCTTAGGTATTATCTAACGATCAGCAAAAACATGAACATCATTTGTTGATTAGCATACAAGATACAAAACACAGCTCATGCCTTGTTTCTGTCAACATATAGAAAATATTATATCTATAACCTAATAAATTTCAACAAATCACGATAAACTGTCTTATCGTGTTTAGAATTACCTCTTCATTGAAATTATCTGCATTGAAGGAACATATATTAGTATATTAACACATGTAAACAAAACATGAGACGAATCCTGTTTACATAACAAAGGTTTGGAGCTCTAAACCTGTTTTGTATCAAGGCAACTGAAGTCCAGAGAAAGAAGGTATGGTTTCCATACAAATTTTGCCCTGTGATTTTCTAAAAAATGAAATTGATGTTAAAGTTGAAAACTCATGCTTTTTAAATAAATGAAATTCAATGCATAAAAATTATACAAGTCATTTTTCTCACATATGTTTTAAAACTAATGATGACGACATAAACATGTGCATTTTCCCGTATTTTCTTAAAACGTTGCAGAAGACACCAATTTTCAAATGAATTTTCTTTTACATAACATTGCCCACAGGCATCGCCCACAAAAATCTTGCGATATGTGATTTGTTATTGAATTTTGCACAAAATATTAAAAAATTAACGTGGGCGACGGCTGTGGACACTGTTTTCTAAAGGAAAATCACCCTTGAAATGTGCCATTTTGAAGCTTTTTCTGTTGAAAATAGAGAAATGCTTCACATTTATGACATTATATTTGCAGAATGGTAAACCTTCATGCCATATTCTTTCCTGATTTTCAGAGTAATTTATTTAATTAATATTTTAGTCATTTTCAAAACTTTTTGATGTCAGTACATTTTTAGGGCGCAATAAAGCTAAAACCATACGTTCTTCTTTGATGATCATTAAAAAGATCTTTGTTTAATATTTGTGTAAATGAAAAAATATATTTGAAAATTTTAATCTGAACTGTCCATGTCCCTTTAATAAAAAAAAAACATTTTTTATGATATTCTTTTCAATGCACAATGGGTAATATGTTTATAAATATGTGTATCCGTTTTCAAATTTTATTTTAAATATATGATGCATTATTTATTTCAAACAATATGAGTCTGAAAAAGTATTTGATCAGATATATTTTATATTGAAAGGAAACACAATGCAAATATACCAACATTCATTTTATACCCATACACTTTAACTGTTGTCTTTTTTCTTTTCTTTCTTTAATCTCCCCTTTTTGAATGTTGTCAAGAAAAAAATGTGTGAATTTTTGGCAAATACCGCCGTTCAGCAAAAATCTTAAAGCAATACAACTGCAAGTTTGACAAAGTAAAATTTTCTAGTAAATTTTTTATGAAATATTTCAATGAATGAAAAATAGAACACTGATAAACTTCTGCTGTTCATATATGCGATGGGAGAACTATTTATAAAATTAAGAATTAATCAAATTAAATTAATAAATCTAATTAAAAAGATTAAATTGAAGCAAAATTACATTATTTCATCTTATACAATATTAATCTCATATATCTGCTACGTTTTCTAATATACAGAAATATTTCTTCTGAAACAATTTAAAATTTTCTCTAATTTTTTTTTCTTTAAGGATTTACAGTACACACAAATTAATCAAAATTGCGCATTTTATCAGCAGAATAAATTTCTCAAAAAATGCAGCTCATATTGCTTTAACGTTGTCTAAAAGTCATTAGCTCCTTTTAAAAATGTAATATCAGATTGTGGTTGTCACGGCCTATAAACTAGTTCATATTTTATTTGTTTATTTATCTATTTATTGATTGTGTTTAATCATTTATTTGGTTGCTTATGTTTTCTGATTTAATTACGTTTTCTTTATTTTCACTCCATCCAATACATCTCTACGTCCTGTTGTTATTTATAGGTATAATTAGACATGTGGTGGCCATGGACTATTTTTGTTCTGCTACTTGCCATTTTGGTATACAACTATATGTTAGCAAAGAATAATTCAAACGACGAGGCAGACATCATTCTCAATAGTACATACAGCTACATAATCGGTATGATTCAGTGATTCTAAAATTGTTATATTGATTTTTTTTTTATTTGTTTCTTTTAATCATAATATATTTTTTTTTTGTTTACTTTATTATCCCGTAATTACGCGAGACTGTGCTCGCCAAAAATTTTATTCTCAGTTATATTTGTATATATTACTGTCAATTTAATAAAGATAATATATATATAAATACATACCCTTTATTATATTTATGAAAAAAAAATTGTACCAAAAATTTTATGTTGCAAATTATCAAATAACCATACAGCAAAATTAAGATTTCACCAAAATTTTGCAATCTACATTATACAATATCTGATTAGTTGATTGATTGTATATTGGCCATTGAGCAGGGAGGGATCTTTTTCGTATCAGCACCTACTGCGGACACGGGACCTCGGTTTATACGGTCTCATCCGAAGGACTGGTCTCCACGTCCCACAGTGGGATTCGAACCCGCGACGTAAGGATCAACTCCTTACTTCGCTACTCTAAAGCAGACGCTCTCTAATTAGTTGAAGAAGATAGTCATTACAGCTACATAATAGGTACACATGTATGAATCACGTTTTCGTTTAAGAAGAGTTATACATACTGCCATCTGCTCTTTTTTGAGAAATATTTATTAATGACATGTTTATACATTTTTTTTCGTTTTGTCAAAATGTATTTAATAAATATCAATTTTCATTTCTCAAAGTGAATTGATATCTTAATAGTTGGAGCGGGTTCTGCGGGCAGCGTTCTTGCCAACAGACTTTCGGAAGATTTAGGATCCTCGGTGCTTATTATAGAGGCTGGAGGCTCGGAGGACGAAAATGACATGATGAATGTTCCCTTCATGGCGGGGGACCTGCAGGCTACAAAGCATGACTGGGCTTTTAGAACAATACCTCAAAAACACGCATGCTTCAACATGCAAGGAAAGGTATAATAATGAAAGCAATCAGTGGTATTCGGTCAAAGAGGAGAGCTTTGTGTGCGATTGTTCTTCCAACCACTTTCAAACCAAAATCAAGACGAAATTAATTCAATATTTTCTGATGTTGCTGCTTTATTTTAATTAACCAAATTTAAAAAGACATCCAGAGTCCAACAACATAGTACAAACATATGTTCTTTAAAATTCCTCAGATTACAGGATCTTTACCCATGTTAAAGATTTTAAAAAGATATCTTCCTTTCGTTGCCTTTTTCTCCCCTTTTCTCAAAATATTTTACATTTTTGGCTTTTGGTCCACTTATTTCATTTTTTCACTTTGACAGAAATGTACCTGGCCAAGAGGACGTGTGTTGGGCGGATCAAGCTCTATAAACTATATGCACTACACAAGAGGGAGCCGGCATGGTTTTGATGGATGGGCAAACGAAGGGGCTGAGGGGTGGAGCTACAATGACGTACTGCCGTATTTCATTAAGTCTGAAGACATACAGATACCAAGTCTGCAAAATTCACGTATTTTTTATATATTAACCTTTACATTTATTTTTTGTTTAATTGACTAATTTATGTATTTATTCATTATTTTATTTTATTTATTTATCTATAATAGATAAATAAATAAAATAATGAATTTCTATTAGTGCCTTTTTATTTACTATAAATTCAACCATTATTTTATTGTTACACACATTTTGCTGTTGAAAGTTTTTTCCCCGAAGAATAAAATATCATCTTTCACTTATACATTCCACTATCCACAAAAGAGGCAAATATTCTTTATAACTCTTTACAGCGTACCATGGAATAGGGGGTCCTCTAACAGTGAGTGATGCAAAAGCCACACCCCTCAGTGATATTTACAGGCAAGGGATGCAGGAGATGGGATATGAAGTAGTTGACTGCAATGGAGAAAAACAAATAGGTTATTTTTTTTAATACCGAGAGGAAATTATAGAATTTTTATAGTGGCCTGCTCTTTCCTTCAAATAAAACTCCCTTTATTCGCGAGAGAGAGAGAGACAGAGAGAGAGAGAGAGGAGAAGAGAGAGTGGGGGAGGGATAAATATATACCATTATTGATGTTGGGTGGGTGTGAGTGAATTTTTTAAGATAAACTGAAATATATAGAATCTTTGATATTTGCTTGATTAAGTAGGAAGGAGGTGTTATAAATATTTAAAAGTCGTGAGCAATATTGAAGTGTAAAGTCTGCAATTATAGATGATAAAATCCATCCATACATGTATGTCATTCCTTAGATAGTCTCCTCTCAATTAAAAAACAGGATTTTGTCCTGGTCAAGAAACAGTGAAAAAGGCAGAAAGATGGAGTACCGCCAAAGCTTTTCTTAGACCAGCCATGACCCGACCAAATCTTCACGTGGCATCAAACTCATACGTTACAAAGGTAATACTTACTAAAATATGATATCAAAATAATTTATTTTACAGTTTGTTTCATTTTACAGGTGTTGACTCATTCATTAATGAAAATAATTTAAAATCAAATTTAAATTAAAAACAGTATATTATGTTTTCTTCTAAAGTTTATAAAAGAAAATCAAAAAGAAAAAAAGATCTCCTCTAGATGTAGTAGTCTATCTTTTTCTGTCATGTGAAATGTACATGTATTTGGTGATCTGCATGTTTGCAAGTAGAAAAAACACATTGAAGATAATTTCTTTAAATTTAAATAATTATAATAATGAACTTTAGGAAAAAACTAACAACTGACAGATACCAGGGAATATAAATTTAGTACTCCCTCGTATTTTTTAAGCATTTTCAGTGAATTCACTGCTAATCATTCAAACGTTCAGTAGACTATGGCATGTCACATATTATAAATACGCCTTCTGGAAACTTTCTCTACGATATTTGCGCGATAACTGCTTGAAGATTGCCTCTATAGACTCCATAAGATGATACAATGTGTATTATGAATTTCCATAACTGTTTACTTTGATAAGGTAGGTCATCCTGTTCTCTCTGTTTAGTACAACCGAACGATTTAAAGAACTATGAGCAATAGTATTATTCTCCCGTCTACCTCCAAGATAATATTCGAAAGTTAACATATTTGTGTGATTTTTTGATATTCATAAAGATATTCATAAAGATATTCAGAAGAATGTTCATAAAATAAACACAGAGAGTTTTTATAGTGGCCTGCTCCTTTGCTTCAAATAAAACTCCTTTTATTCGCGAGAGAGAGAGAGAGAGAGAGAGAGAGAGAGAGAGAGAGAGAGAGAGAGAGAGAGAGAGGAGAAGAGAGAGTGGGGGAGGGATAAATATATACCATCATTGATGTTGGGTGGGTGTGAGTGAATTTTTTAAGATAAACTGAAATATATAGAATCTTTGATATTTGCTTGATTAAGTCGGAAGGAGGTGTTATAAATATTTAAAAGTCGTGAGCAATATTGAAGTGTAAAGTCTGCAATTATAGATGATAAAATCCATCCATACATGTATGTCATTCCTTAGATAGTCTCCTCTCAATTAAAAAACAGGATTTTGTCCTGGTCAAGAAACAGTGAAAAAGGCAGAAAGATGGAGTAAAGCCAAAGCTTTTCTTAGACCAGCCATGACCCGACCAAATCTTCACGTGGCATCAAACTCATACGTTACAAAGGTAATACTTACTAAAATATGATATCAAAATAATTTATTTTACAGTTTGTTTCATTTTACAGGTGTTGACTCATTCATTAATAAAAATAATTTAAAATCAAATTTAAATTAAAAACAGTATATTATTTTTTCTTCTAAAGTTTATAAAAGAAAATCAAAAAGAAAAAAAGATCTCCTCTAGATGTAGTAGTCTATCTTTTTCTGTCATGTGAAATGTACATGTATTTGGTGATCTGCATGTTTGCAAGTAGAAAAAACACATTGAAGATAATTTCTTTAAATTTAAATAATTATAATAATGAACTTTAAGAAAAAACTAACAACTGACAGATACCAGGGAATATAAATTTAGTACTCCCTCGTATTTTTTAAGCAGTTTCAGTGAATTCACTGCTAATTATTCAAACGTTCAGTTGACTATGGCATGTAACATATTATAAATACGCCTTCTGGAAACTTTCTCAACGATATTTGCGCGATAACTGCTTGGAGATTGCCTCTATAGACTCCATAAGATGATACAATGTGTATTTTGAATTTCCATAACTGTTTACTTTGATAAGGTAGGTCATCCTGTTCTCTCTGTTTAGTACAACCGAACGATTTAAAGAACTATGAACGATAGTATTATTCTCCCGTCTACCTCCAAGATAATAAGTTAACATATTTTTGTGATTTTTTTATATTCATAAAGATATTCATAAAGATATTCAGAAGAATGTTCATAAAATAAACACAGAGAAAAAAGAGAATTAACTCTAAAACTTTGGTAAAATTGTGTTTTTTAACTGTAGAAATCAACGAAAAACGTAAAATATTTTTTAAGCATCTTTTCCCCTGTGAAACAAAAATGCTTTTTATAGGTAATATGGACTGTTATTTTACAAATATATGTAAAAGATTTATGCGTTTCATATGTTTATAGTATAGACAAAAAACCCAAAAATGCTTATTTTCTCACCAATTTCCATTTACAACTAGAACAGTGTTTTTTTATCAATTACATATGTTTATAATACATGAGTAAAACATAAGAAAAGATTTAAGAAATGTTTATCCATATTCAAGAATATTTTAAATTATACTGATGAAGCCCCACTCGCGAAATAAAATTACTTTCATTTATTTTCATGGTGCTACAACAATTTTAAATCTCTTGATGAACCGTCCATTCGCGAATATAAATTCTCGCTTATTGACGTTAAAAAGTCGATTTGCTATAATAATTACTCGCGAAAAAATAAGGAGTCTAGAGTAAAATAGCTGGAATTAAGGGGAATTAGATATTAAACACTGGTATTAAAATTACGAACAATTAGCTTTGAACTCTTTTTGCATTCAACAAAGATTAAAATGCCAATTGTCATTTGTATTTAATTGAATCGTTGTAAAATGTATGCGGAAATCTGGACTAAGCATACAAAGTTCTTTTTTTCTATCAATGCAATTCGATTTATAATTATATACTTAAAAATTTTAAATCTATCTTTTTCTATTAGAAAATCTGTTTGTATGATAAAAACGTATCAATTTTTAAAAATACAGATATTGATAAAAGACAAGAGGGCTGTGGGAGTTTCCATGATAAGGAATAATTTGAAACACACGATAACGGCAGAGAAAGAAGTAATAATGTCCGCTGGAGCCATAAATACACCCCAAATCCTGATGTTATCTGGTATTGGACCTAAAGAGCATTTAGAGTCATTGAAGGTAAGGAAATAATGGAGTAATTGACGTTTTTCATACTAATTGTTTGTCCATTATTTATTCACTGAAATTAAGACGGATTTTTGCGTTATTTCCCGATCATGACAACAAGCACACGGCGGTTGTGACCGATTTGCAGGAGATGCTCACTCCTGTAAGGCACCTGATCTTGGAGGTCTATGTTTACTCTGCGTCTATTCTGTATTGTTTTTTGAATACTGTTTGTTATCTCGATAATTTTTATATGTTTCATTAAATTTTACAGAAGACTGATTCTGGTTCTTATGCAAATTTACGTCCACTGCCTTAAAAAGGAACCATGAAGTTTTCAAAATACATGTACATACAAGTAGCTTAAAAATATAATTCCTTCCTCTTTACCAAATGTAGTTGGCGTGGAAATGGTCTTGCCCCTAGTGACCTATTGCTATCTGTTTTTGTCCGTCGTCGTCCGTCGTCCGTCGTGCGTTGTGCGTCGTGCGTCGTGCGTTGACATTTAAACATTTTCAGCTTCTTCTCTGAAACCACTGTACCAATTTCAACTAATTTTGGCATATAGCATGTATGGGTGAAGGGGAACAAAAATTGTGAATTTCGTGGTCCCTGCCCCCCTGGGGCCTGGGGGGTGGGGCAAAAACCACTAAAATTAGTTCAATCTTTAAAAATCTTCTTCTTTACTCCCAGACATCAAGCAGTCAAACTGTTGGTATGATTGATATCAGCATTGAGTCCTCTACCAAAATTGTGAAATTCATGGCCCCAGGGTCAGGTGTTCTGATGTTAGGGCGGGGCTCTATTGATTATATAGTTAAAATGCATTATTTCTTTGAAAATCTTCTTCTCTGCTCCTGGGTATTTAAAAATAAACTAATTAAGTTCATAGTTATGATGAGCAAGAGTGGTTCTACCAAAATTGTGAATTTTATGGCCCCAGGGTCATGGGTTATGGTGTTAGGGCGGGGCTCTATTGATTATATAGTGAAAATGCATTATTTCTTTGAAAATCTTCTTCTCTGTTCCTGAGTATTAAATAAACTAATTAAGTTCATAGTTATGATAGGCAAAAGTGCCTCTACCAAAATTGTGAAATTCATGGCCCCAGGGTCAGGGGTTCTGGTGTTAGGGCGGGGCTCTAATGATTATATAGTGAAAATGCATTAATTCTTTGAAAATCTTCTTCTCTGCTCCTGGGTATTAAATAAACTAAGTAAGTTCATAGTTATGATGAGCAAGAGTGCCTCTACCAAAATTGTTAATTTTATGGCCCCAGGGTCAGGGGTTATGGTGTTAGGGTGGGGCTCTATTGATTATATAGAGAAAATGAATTAAATCTTTGAAAATCTTCTTCTCTCTTCCTGAGTATTTGATAAACTTACTAAATACATAATTATGATGAGCAAGAGTGCCTCTACCAAAATTGTGAAATTCATGGCCCTAGGGTCAGGGGTTCTGGTGTTAGGGCGGGGCTCAATTGATTATATAGTGAAAATGCATTAAATCTTTGAAAATCTTCTTCTCTGCTTCTGAGTATTGAATAATCTAATTAAGGACAAAGTTATGATGAGCAAGAATGCTTCTACCTTAAATTGTGAATTTTATGGGCCCAGGGTCAGGGGTTATGGTGTTAGGGCGGGGTTCTATTGATTATATAGTGAAAATGCATTATTTCTTTGAAAATCTTCTTCTCTGTTCCTGAGTAATAAATAAACTAATTAAGTTCATAGTTATAATGAGCAAGAGTGCCTCTACCAAAATTGTGAAATTCATGGCCCCAGGGTCAGGGGTTCTGGTGTTAGGACGGGGCTCTATTGATTATATAGTGAAAATGCATTAATTCTTTGAAAATCTTCTCTGCTCCTGGGTATTAAATAAACTAAGCAAGTTCATAGTTATGATGAGCAAGTGTGCCTTTACCAAAATTGTGAAGTTTATGGCCCCAGGGTCAGGGGTTATGGTGTTAGGTTGGGGCTCTATTGATTATATAGAGAAAATGAATTAAATCTTTGAAAATCTCCTTCTCTGTTCCTGAGTATTTGATAAACTTACTAAATACATAATTATGATGAGCAAGAGTGCCTCTACCAGAATTGTGAAATTCATGGCCCTAGGGTCAGGGGTTCTGGTTTTAGGGCGGGGCTCAATAGATTATATAGTGAAAATGCATTAAATCTTTGAAAATCTTCTTCTCTGCTTCTGAGTATTGAAAATCTAATTAAGGACATAGTTATGATGAGCAAGAATGCTTCTACCTTAAATTGTGAATTTTATGGCCCCAGGGTAAGGGGTTATGGTGTTAGGATGTGGCTCTATAATGATTATATTATGAAAATACATTACATCTATGAAAATCTTTTTCTCTACTCCTGGGTAATAAGCAGAATGAACTATTAACATAGTTATGATGGGATCGGCTCTATTTCCAGAATTGTGAATTTCAAGGCCCCTGGGTCTGAGATACCAAAATGGGGAGGGGGGCTACACTTATATACTGAAAAAGAATTGTTTGAAATCTGCTCCTTGGTATTAATCAAACATTTTTGATAAGCAAGTGTGCCTTTTCAAAATTGTGCAATGTATAGACCTAGTGTCAGGGGTTCATATGTGGTTGGAGCACTCCTGATTATTGCTGAATATTACTGATTAGTTGACATACTTTTTCGTTCCCCTACCCTGCTTATTGTTACGGATTTTCCCCATGACTAAAATTACCCACAGCTTGGATCACCCCAATTATGCCCTGAATATTTAATCTACGTATCGTAATTTTATTCGTAGATATCATGGGAATATTATCAATCATCGTATGTTATTAATGTATGCTTTATAATTCATGATCTATGTTTATTTCATAAATATCGTTTGGTTTTATTGTACAAACCCGAATTTCCTCCATAGATCAGCCCAAACGTAATAACAAATGACCGCCTGACATTGTTATTCTACCCAGGTACCCAAATCCAACTTGGCATCGTTTCCAAAACCATTCCCAAACAACAGATTATCCCTTTTCCCGGATTTGTAATGATAAAGCCTTTATTTGATGCAAAAGTTGTTAGTGTTACCATACAAACGTCGCGCGAATACTGGCGGTACCGCTTGTTATTCGCGCGTGAACTAATTCGCACCGAATTCTGAAAAGGTATATAAAGAAGGCACTTTAGAGTTTTTTCTTCAGTCGGGGACGTTGGTCAGACTCATAAACATCTGGCCAGCTCAGGGAATCCCAACTCCCCATAACTGGGTAAAATATGATGCCACTCACATTGGGTAAAACGATGTATGAGTAACCCAATCCATTGATTTTTTATATATCCTGACCCAACTTGAATCAGCTGAACATACTATCCCATTGTTGATATTGAGGAACCTAATCAGCTGACTATTATATATCCTGACCCAACCTGAATCAGCTGAACGTACTATCCCATTGTTGATATTGAGGAACCCAATCAGCTGACTATTATATATCCTGACCCAACCTGAATCAGCTGAACGTACTATCCCATTGTTGATATTGAGGAACCTAATCAGCTGACTATTAGATATCCTGACCCAACCTGAATCAGCTGAACGTACTATCCCATTGTTGATATTGAGGAACCCAATTAGTTGACTATTATATATCCTGTCCCATTATCCATAAGTATACTCTGTTTGTATTCAATTAATCATAAATCATTATTGTTATTGTTTGAGTAAATTCATTTTTATAGATAAACAAATCTTGTTGATTAATTAATGTAAATCTCAGGAATAAGAGGACTCACAATATTTTTGTAACACCCAAGATCGGGTCACGTTACATTATCCATATTAAGTAAACAAACTAAACAATTGCTAAGTGTATAATTATGATTAGCAATGGTGCCTCTTTCAGAATTTTGAACGCCATAGCATCTAGCTTAAAACATGAACCAAATTCAATCATTTGCAATTGAAAGTTGTTGCATGATGCTCAGGTGACTTATAAGGCCCATGGGCCTCTTGTTATGTTTCATGTTTAGTAGAATAGGTTCAAAATTTGGGAAAATTCTATTTTTCTCAAGAAAAGCATAGTTTACTGAATTGTTATGCTACTCAAATTTTAAATATTTATATGCTACATACAAGTTTTATCATTTAAGATCTTATCAGTTTTAAAAATTAAGTGCTTAAGTCTATACATAATTCGTAAACTGATACAGGTTGAACTTAAATATGTACGTATTTTATACAGTTATGACCTCTAGATGTTTATATGTTTCTCCTTCCTTTATTCAGATCCCGTTAGTTGCAGATCTACCAGTTGGAGAAAATCTAGAGGAGCATATTAATGTTCATATGTCATTCAAAGATAAAACAAGTTCGGCGTTTAGTCCTTCGCCGATTTCCTTTTGGAAATACAATACATTTAAATCAGGTATACGTAAATTTTATGAAGAAAGTCAAATCCTACACTAGCATTTACAAATAATAATTTACAAATAATACTTTATGTTTTTATCTACCAAGTAAGAGTTAATGTAAGCAATATTAAAGAGGAAATCAATAAGTGATTTAAAAATTCTGATTTGAAATGTGTAAATGAGAAATTCAATGTAAAGTAAAATTGTGGCAAAAACAAAAGTGGTCGGCTTGGGTAAAAATGCTTTTAATGGAACTTGTCAAAATAAAATTTTATATCAGGGGTGTTTAATTCAAAATGAATAATTTCATAGTCCCTCTTGTTCATAGCATCTGGTATTTTCTTTTTTTGTTGTTGTTGTTGGTGTTGCTTAGGTCCTCTTGGAAAAACACACGTAGAAGGAAGCGCCTTCCTCGATGATAAAGTCAGTTTGCTTCCATTTGCTCAGCTATTATTCTATAGCGTTTCTGGCTTCCCTTCTATGGATGAGAATTTTCTCAATACGCTAAACCTGGATCAAGAGGTTTGACTTGTATAAATATATTTTTTTTTCAGTCATTAAAGGATTTATTTCTTTGAAGTTATTCATACAACTCTATGAAAAAAAATCCTTCAATTGATGTCTGCTGTTAAAAGAATTTCTTCTTTCTTTTTTATCAGATTAAAACAATGTTCCACTACATAATGTACCAAATGGTCTTGAACGCATTTAGAAAGAGAAAGATATTTTATAAGTTTAAAACATATACCTAAACTTGAATTAATATTATACTAACAACCAGAAATAGGTGTACACAACGAGTAGACAATCGACGATTAAAATAGATTTTTAAACGTTTGTAAAGAGAGATGCGAGAACGAATTTTAGATCGTTTCCCTTCAACCAGTCACAGGATGAAAAGCCAGGTTTCCCAAATTTGGAAACCCGATGGAAACATATGGGAATCGTGACATCAGTAGTTTCCATATAGTTTCCATTTTATGGAAACTACATAGTGGTTTCCACATAGATTCCCGACATGGAACCAATCAACCTGTGGTTTCCCGTAAGTTTCCCAAGATAGGAAACCATGGAAACATACCCCGGTGGTTTCCACATAGATTCCCGACATGGAAACAATCAACCTGTGGTTTCCCGTAAGTTTCCCAAGATAGGAAACCATGGAAACATGCCCCGGTGGTTTCCATGTAGATTCCCGATATGGAAACAACCAACCTGTGGTTTCCCGTAAGTTTCCCAAGATAGGAAACCATGTAAACATGCCTCAGTGGTTTCCATACAGATTCCCGACATGGAAGCCACCAATGTGTAGTTTTCCCCATGTTTCCCAGGCAGGGAAACTTTGAAAGTATATCTCAATACTAACCCACCTACCTTTTATTTTACAAAAAGTTAAATATTTGATTATGTTACCATAATTATTTTTACCAATGATAGAAATATTTCAAAAGTGTTTACATGCTGTATCAAAATAATTAACTTCAAACAGTTAAAATAACTAGATGTGTATTTCTGTGTGATTAATTTAATATTTCAGCACCGTGAACGCAATTCAATTTTAATCTAATTTTATTTTACTGAATTTTATTTAATTTAATTTAATTTTTTATTTGATTTATCACATAAGTTTTGGTAAACTCGTATAGAATGCATGACGTGGAATAGAAAAAAAAGTAAGTGCATGCAGTTATGTAGAAATCAATCATTTCCGATCCCACTTTCTTGAAGCTGTCTATGATGAATGTTCCTTTGAAAGAATGGAAGAGCTAAGGAAGCGTACATTTAATGAAATTATTTACAGAAAAGGTTTACTAAAAAGATCGATTAAAAAGTAAATAAAGAAATATGTCAAGTTACGATTACTGATTAAGGGCAGGTGAGACGTTCCTCCATAAAATAATTAAATTTTTTCCAGTATTTTGCAACTGACATTGAAAAATTATTTTTACATAATTACATGTATTCACAAGACATCAAGGTACCTTACCAGGCATTTGTGTTAGATACCAGAGGTTGGCATTTCTTATATACCGGGGTAATCCCTCAGGAAAAAAATACTTCAGTTGGTCTGTCAAAATTACATTTTTAGTGTTTCAAGTTTTTGAATACAAGTTAAGAAAGTGATAAAGATTTTGTTTTAATATGAATTAATATATTAATATAAACTGGTCAGATAAGAATCATTCATCGAATTGGCTGGGGGTTGAGTATAATCATACTAGTATTTTACTATTAATAGTGAATATTGTTTTTTTTAATTTATTAAATTATTATTTCTATTATTGGGGGTGGGTGGGTTGCTTTTCATTTGTTTCCTTGAGAACCCCCCCCCAAAAAAAAGAAAAAAAAACGCTTTTGAAAAAGTCACTATGGTCGGCCTGTGTAATTAGGGACACCTGTCCTCACGTGCCATTTCAGGTGGAGACACGTGCCACGAAGACACCTGTCACTGTGTATTTTTTGTATATTCTATGTTAATTGAGACGGTTTTGTACCTAAAGGGAACAATGGGCTGTCGTCGAGCATGTACATACACAGTCTCCGACCGAAAATTCTTTTAAATTAAGATGATGATTCGTGTTTCTTTTATCATTTAAAAAATTGTATATTCCATAAATAAAGTTATACAAGAGAACATATTTATAAAATAACCTACATTTAAGAAGTTCAATGAAAGAACAAACTATTTAGAATTTTTATTTCAATTTTCATTACTGATTTAAAATAAAACTATCCTCTTTAGAAATTAAATAATTTTCTATAGGTATTGAATAGATCTTAATTCTCGTCGTGTATAATTATATTAAATCAGAATGACGTTAATAGATCAATGTGAAATCAAAACTGTATTTAATATTGTTGATGGGTTTTTGTGTGAAATTTGTAATCTAACGTACTACAAAGACATTTATTAGATAAATGTTTATAATATAATTCATCACATAAAATGTTTTTTTTTTCTTTCATTTTTTTGTTTAAATATGTACGCAGATCCCCGTGTAGTAAACGCCTGCACTTTTCGCATGAAATTACAATGTAGGGTCCCAAATGCACATACATTATATTTAACAAACTTTAAAATTTTCAGCCATTTTTTTTTCTCCAAAGGCCATTGCTCTAGATAAAGAAAAGTCTATAATATTTTGCATGATTTTGTTTTCCTCAAGAACAATGGATTTTAAAGTAGTGCATGCTAAGGCAATCTATTAAAAGAATTAATTGTATAATTAATTCATTGTATAATTGTCACGATTGTATTTTTGTGCACTTTTTGTTGATTTCATTCTATACTTTAATACTTTAACAAACATTTCTTTATCTATGTTGTACACTACTTTATTTTTATTCGCCGACATGCTACTCTTTTAAAAAAAAAACTTGCGTGACTAATAGACTTGATCTTCAGGCCTGTAGAAAAGTAATTTCCGTTAGAGTAATAAACTAACCGGGATTCTATTTTTACTAGCATACCTTACCAGATTTCTTAACGAAAAAAAAAACATTCAAGAAATACAGGGCGGGACCAGCTAAAGCTGTATGCATAAGTACAGCTCTGCACATCAACGAGTATAGATGACTTTCGACATAATCTTTCCCATGACTTCACTTATACCAATCACGACTAAATCACGACTAAAATACTGAATTAAAATACTGTTATATTTTCCTGCCTTTGATAAGACGTTAGTTTTGTTCCACCTAGAGATATAACTCTCCTAAGAAAAAGGTTTTCAACATATTCTGATTCATTTAACAATTTTACTTGTTAAAATGTTGAGGGAATTTTTTTTAGCTAAAGGCCAAGGAGTTTGTTGTAAAATGGCAACGTTTCGCCTTTTATCAGTTTATTAAAATGTATGCTCCATATGTATGTTCTCTCTCTATATATAAATGAATACATACGCGGAATTAAAAAAAAAAAATTTTTAACCCCGCTCAAATTATCCGGATGATAATAGTTACACCGAGCATGGTTTCGTAGTTAAATTCAGATTGTAGAACATCCGGTTTGAATACATGTGTTTTCTGATTTTTCGGATAGCCAACTCTTGTTTTTTGGAACTTACGACTTATGGCAAGGTATAAATTAAACATTTTTGGTTCAAAACTTTGATAAAAGCATCGATATTTTTACAAACAGTGTCTTCAATCTCAGCTTATCCGATTATTCATGAAGGATATTATCCTCATCAGAACAGTTGGAATAGATTGTAGCGAATAGCATAACCCTTAATCATATGCATGACGATGATATGGAGGAAAAATATACATAAAAAAGTGAATGTAGGTGAAAGCCTGTCCACTTTTCTGAAGAGATTAGGTTTGTTTTATTGTTTATTAAAATAGTTTACTGCTCAAAAGATTTTTTTTTGTAATGTCTAACCTGTTGAGATGAAGATGTAAAAAAAGAAAAGCCTAATAGTGAATTAATATTGATAGTATGTCAAGAAATGCAAATGAATCATCAGCTTGAATTATCAGTTTTTTCACAATTATTGACCTGAGTAGGTCAATGTATAGCGAATAATACATACTCTTTTCCATATCACATCCTAGCCCGAGACACCAATATCAGCCAGAGGACAGAGACCCTCGGGCTGATATTGGTCAAAGGTCTGATACAGGATGTGATGTGGAAAAGGGTATGTTTCATTATGTTTATTACAAACTTGGTAATAAAATACAGAACACTTCAAGTTGAGAAGATCAAGAAAATAAGTAAATAATCATGCACAATAAAACTACTTACATACATGTACACGGTATTGTCTTACTGAACAGGTTTAGCTGTTATTAGGTCAAAATTGCAAATAATAATATGCTTCTTATATCTGTATATACAGGAAACTCTTGATAGCTTGAACTTCGATTTCTCGGAAGTTCTTGATCGCTTGAAGTGAGTCTCCGGTCCCGATTTTTTCCACTATATAACTAAGCAGATTTGCTCTTGATTTCTCGAACTCCTGATCTCTCGAAATCCTTGATCCCTCGAAGTCAAAATGCAGTCCCACTGTGCTGTGAATTTTACCCTTGATACCTCGAAGTGGCTGTGTGTATACCAAGTTATAATGTTCAAACTTTTGCCATAACTGTATATCGTGTGTCTGTCTGAGTGTCTGTTGTCAACTTAAACCTTCACCATAACTTTAGAACTATACGAGATAGTGGCTTCATATTTAGTATGCATACTCCACTAATGAAGTGCTTTCAAATGGCAACAAGGACAATGATTATGTGATCTTGACTGTGACCTGTAACAGTATGCTAAAAAAATTGCATTTTCGAACTTTGTTGCTGTGTTTCACAAGCGCATCTTTTTTAAGCTCTACTTGTCAGAGACCAGAAGAGCTTATGCGATAGTAATGCATCCGTCTGTCTGTCTGTCCGTCTGTCTGCAAACACTACTCCTCCTTAAATTTTAGTCTGATTTCAATATAACTTGGCACACAAGTAGACTATACTAAGATACATAATTCTGTGCATCAGTTTTTGATAAGTACAAACCAGTAGAGCTACAGTCTCGACAGAGACTTCTGGTTATTTTTTCTTCCATCCCGGTTGTTGCTAATGCTATTACATAATTAGTTTAAATTAGAATGCAATAGTACCTGGACATAATTTATCATTTCAGAGAGAGGAAAACTGTGACTTTAAAAGAAAACCAGTGAGATAAAATTATAGAAAATGTATGATGATTCAGGATGTGGTCATTTGGTAAGTGGTAATTCATTCATGATTAGTATTTATATGACAATTGCCTGAAAAAAAAAAAGATTCTAAATTTTATTTAAATACTGAACTGTGGTATATCAGCTGTGAGCTACAAGAAGTTTTATGTAAAAGCTAGGGCTGAAACAATTTGCCCCCTCCATGTTATGTGTGTATTGCTATGATTGACATACAATCAGTTCTCTAATACATACACTTCAATAAAACTTTATCGTCTTGAACCTGAATTGAACAGGAAAAAACTCTGAGATCTCTCTAAAAATTTGAATGAAAAAAAGGAAATGCCTATTA
Source organism: Saccostrea glomerata (assembly GCA_003671525.1). Taxonomy (NCBI): domain Eukaryota; kingdom Metazoa; phylum Mollusca; class Bivalvia; order Ostreida; family Ostreidae; genus Saccostrea; species Saccostrea glomerata. The sequence goes on along the minus strand of PRKT01001689.1, from coordinate 12,006 downwards.
ACTGATTTCTTGCTGGCCAGTATTTTGATTACTTAAAGGAAGCTCTAAAAACTGCACACTAAAGAGTTCTACTTTAATATTAGGTAGTTTTATGAAGTTAGAGTGATCTGCCCATAGATTAAGATTATGAAAAATGTTATTTTACAGTCATTTAGATTATTTTTAATAGATTAAATTATTTTTAGCATTATTTAAAATTTAAAAAAATAGGAAATTAATTATTTTCATAAATATCCAATGTAAGTAAACAGCAATGATTTCTGCTTACAGATAGTCCATTGTCTTTGAAAATTTCTTGGGGAAATGAGGCACATACCATATGTTCTAAATGAATAAAAAAGGCTCATTATGCACATATTTATATGAAATATGATAGATTTTTTCTCTTCAAGGAATAATTTCTGCAAGTCACTAAGTTTTTAGAGTTTCCTTTATTTTATAGATATTCAATAAATTATTTGAAGTATTAAATTTTGGTAAATTTTATGATACTAAAAGGTTATATGGATGAAAAAACAGCATGCGTGTATGACAATAGGGCTTAAATTTTTAATGTCTCTTAATTTTTCAGTGACATTAAAACAGGAATTGTCATCACCAATAGACGAATTCACATTCCTAAGAGTTTTCTCCAATTGTCGGCATATCGCTCATTTTCCCCACTTTGTCCTTTGTAAGTTACTTGTTAATATTTTCAATCTTCAAAAATATTGGACAATTACGATCTGTATCTGTATTGCCAGAATATGGGGGAACATGAAAATCATAATGAATATGTTCATACAGATTTTATTTCTAAGATATTGTCCCTCAAAGTCGATACGGTTAAAGAGGGAAAACAGCGTCTTAAGCCGGTTGACCCCAGATCGATCCTGCGAAGGGGAATAACTTTTGTAAATGTGAAAGTCCTTTGTGGTATATCATATAGATCTAAAACTGACTGAATTTTGATCAGCCAATTCATGAACATGATAAATTGATGTAAATAATGTTGGTCAATATATGTAAAAAAAAAAATTAAATTACTTGTTTATATATACATTTGTGGTATCTCTCCCATTGAAGTTTATAAACTTGTTATTTATTTCTTAAATAAACTGAGCGTACATGCAGTAATAATAATAATAAGATAAAATTACTCATAAGATACATGTATACTTAAACCATGATAAAATCATATGTGTCCAATGCAGCATATGATAAATCATTAACATACAAGTACATGTGTATATATACTGTAATACATATATATTGCATTATTTTTAGGTCCTGTTCTGTGGATGCCCTTAGACAGTGTCTACCCATCACTCCATCTGAAATTACTTGTTCTGTGCATATTTCTCTCTCAAACTTAAACTACAGAAAGCCTGTGGATAGAGGATGAAGAGTGACCTTGGACTAATTTTCTAGGTCAAAGGTCAGTATCAAAATCTACTGTATATCTTTATTTAAAATCGTATTCCAGAGTATATTTCTCCCCTGGTGTAATCTAGCTTTTGTGCAATGGGGTGGAGGGTCTGCAATGATCTTCAACCAATTTCTAGGTCGAATATCAAAATTTAAAAAAAAATCTCTCCCTAATATTTTTGTTATTTTAAAGGGTATGTTTTCTCTCAAACTTATCAAACTTAAAGCAGGGTTCTTAGTATGAGATACATGTAGTAATATATTCTCAATGACATAATAAGGCTGAAAACATTATTTATATTATGTTATTTTTTTCACTTATCATAAAGCATTAAATATTAAAGAGATACATTAAATGCTGAAATGATATGTATCATTATCATGGAAAGTAATTATTGATATTGGTATATTAAAGGACATTGACTGATCTTTCAGATTTCTAAGTTATATTCAAGCATTATAATTCTGACATCATATAATAATTTTGTATGAATATTGCAGATCATAGGTGATGTGAAGAAAACCAGGAAACTGATGTTGAAAGAAGTACTTAATGACCCTTATGAATGGACTTAAATGTGAAAGACTGTTCCATTGTTTATCTAAGATACATGAATTTATTTAATATTTTGATATCATTGAAAAATTCAGTTACAGTTTTTGTACATCAAATGAATTATTAAACATATAAAATGGTAATGCTTTTTCCTTTTACCTGTAATAAATTTTTTTGATAGATTTTTAAAAGAATACGCATTATTTCACATTGCTCCCTTTAGAAAAGTTAGGGAATCTTGAAGTTTCCTAGTAATTTCCACCAGGAATGGGACTCCAGATAATTCCACCAAGTTTCCGCCACACAGAAAGTGCTACACAAGTTCCATATAGTTTTCAGATTTTCTGAGTCAAGGAAACTTCAGGAATCATAAGGTTTCACGAGCTTCCATGTAGTTTCCCATAAAAGAAAACCTTAAGATTCCATCAAGTTTCCATTCCACGGAAACCACTACGCTCATATTCCATATGGTTTCTTGAGTCGAGGAAACTTTAGGAATCGTGAGGTTTCCTGAGCTTCCATGTAGTTACCCGTATAAGGAAACCTAAAGATTCCATCAAGTTTCCATTCAACGGAAACCACTACGCTCCGATTCCATATGGTTTCCTGAGTGTCAAGGAAACTTTAGGAATCATGAGGTTTCCTGAGCTTCCATGTAGTTTCCCGTAAAAGGAAACCTAAAGATTCCACTAAGTTTCCGTTCCACGGAAACCCCCTACGCTCCGATTTCATCAAGTTTCCTGATTCTGGAAACCAGTGGAATCTTCAGGTTTCCCATTACGGGAAACTACATGGATGTTCGGGAAACTTCAGGTTTACAGAGGTTTCCGTGGTTCGGGATACCTTATGGAATTGGAGCGTAGGGGGTTTCCGTGTCACGGAAACTTGGCGGAATAACCTAGCATCCGCTACGGAAACCACTGGGAAACATGATGTAAACTTGAGGTTTCCATGTGGTTTCCATAAAGTTTCCCATGATGGGAAACCACTTTTTTCACCCAGTGAGTATGTAAGAACAAATTTAATCCACTCTTTATCTTTATTGAATATTGTGAATCAAAATGGCGTTTTTTCTGTGAAAAAGAGTCTTATTAAGCACCAATAAAATGATATTCACAATCTTACTTTTACTAAAGGTGCTAGAAAGAATGCATGAAGCATCTAAAAACAGCAGCGTTAATCCGGGAGGAACATTCCTGATACTCTGTTCTCTACCCCATCCTAAAAGTAGAGGGAAGATACGACTTCAAAGCGTTGATCCTTTTGATTCGCCTCTTATTGATCCTAACTACTTCGAACACCCGGATGATATAAAAGTGCTATTAAAAGGTAAGATTTGTTAAAACGCACATCTGTATGCAGTCAAGCCGCACTATTTCGGACGCTTATAATCCGACATCCAGAAGCTTTAACTTTCAAAAATATATTTGAGCAACAGAATAAACATCTATATGTACCAATTATTTAAGAAATATTTTTCAATATAATCCAAACGACGTGTAACCGATCCTTCATTCGGAAAAACGATTACATGTAAATAAACTCTGTTTCGGGGGTTTTGATATTAAAATGAAAGTTCTCTACCTAATACTTATGAAAGTTCCCTATATAATATTTTTTTTAAATGCTTAGCATTTTTGAGTACTTTTTATTTTATTTAATATATGCCAGCTTGTACACATATTAGTCGACCAAATTATCTTTGTAGGAATAAAACAACTGTTAAAGTTAGCCAATACAACAGCATTTAGAACCGTTGGAGCATCACAGTCGGATCCTTTTGATGAATACTTTTACCCTCTCTGTCAAGATTTTCCAAATGAATCAGATGAATATTGGATATGCAAAGTAAAATACAATCTTGTAGCCATGTATCACACTACGTCTACATGTAGAATGGGGGCAGCTGACGATAAAACAGCAGTTGTTGATCCACAACTGAGGTTTGGAATTTAACTTTTTGTACGTCCAGTTTTAAGAAGGGTCCAAAAAATATACATAATCTTTATCCCATTATATGTTTATAGTTCTGAACGGATAATACCTCATGTTGTATTCATTCCTTTAAATGAATCTCCTATCCCTAATTCATCCTTTATATTGAGTGTCAATTCTAAGAATTCTAACCCTGGATAAGATTCGGGACTTTCACACTCTTATACTTTTCCATCAGAAACAATTACTTGCCAGTTATGGTTATACTAATTTGTTTAAATTTCATTTATCATGTTTATCTGCATAAACCTTAAAATTGAAGAAAAAACTCCATTTCAATGTTGTTTGTTAATTTCACATAACAGTAAAACATTGTGGTATTTTATTTCAGACACCGTGATTTCAATTTATTTTTTAAAATATTTTCATTCTTACATCAACAGTTAATACTCTGCTCAAATTCTTACCTAAAAAATAATTTCTTGATCTTACTTTATGGGTGTTTTGTGGAATTTCCCTTGTTATATTACCTATTTGACCATTAATTGCTGTGCATTATTTTTAACACATTCATATTTTTAGGGTCAGGGGTGTGAGTAACCTGAGGATAGTAGACGCTTCCGTCATGCGCCATATTACTTCTGGTAATACAAACGCTCCAACGATCATGATTGCAGAGAAAGCAGCGGACATGATACGAGGAATTGATAGTGTTAAACATATCCCACATATAGACTGCACATTTATAGAAGAAAAAAACATGTGTGCATGTGTTTATGCATGTTAAAGTGAGAAAGGGGTGCTTGTTTATATGCATACTAGATAATTACCCGCGCAAGCGCGGGAAATTGAATTTATACATAGAACTTTACCATTTACAACAGAAAATTATATATTGTAGTTAGAAGTTGTAGATTTTACTGACAGACTACAGACTTATAGAGGGAAGAAATACTTTGTTCAAAAGTCCGCATGAAAGAAATATTAATGTACGTCACCATTCCCACCCACTTTTTGTTCAAAACTTCATACAATGTTATGGATATTGCACTTCAAATGTTCTTATTTCATTTTCATGAAGGATAAAAGCAACGAATATACATAATATACAAATAAATTGATTTTGGGGAGTTGGGGGAGGGGTAAAAATTCACAGGTACTTGGGTCTTGGTTTATAATTATATATGTACCCTTATTGATACGTAAAAAGGCTCCCCCCACTTTTTTCCCACCAATACTTTTACTATTGGAAATGTTCAGTGAAAGGCTGGTTGCCCCCCCCCCCTTATACTACAGGAAATTCATATAAGGGAAATGTAGTGTTGAATTCCAAAAATTTCGTTCTGAAAGAAATTGGCATTGGAGGAAGACTTTTTTTTAGAGAGAAAAAAGCTGAAATGTCTTTATGAAAGCACAAAACTTTATAGCTGTAATTAAATGTATTTGAACAATACCTTATTCATAAGTTTTTTCTTTTATTGAACGCAATTAAGTTGATTACAAATTGTACGTCGGGTTCGTTACCACGATGCTCTCAGTACGGAAAATACAGTTTTTATCGATAAACTCGGAAAAAAAGATATATGTACACTACAAGTCTATTTTAGTCTTTCAATGTATGTATTTCCTGTATTCAAAATATTTTCATTTGTCATTTACTCGTCCCCAACTTATAAAACCTCGCTGTCGGCTTTTCATGATTTCAAATCGGATACTTACAGTATCTCACGATTGCTAGTCATGTACCATTTGTCTACTAATATAATCCTTGTATCAATAAATATTAGTGTTTTTTCCCGGCAACAATATGTTTCTGATAAAATCCAAGCATATTTTGCTCGCTTTTACAAAACTATTGTTTTTATTGTATTTTAATTTATATAACATCATTTGTTGTAAAACTATTTAATCAATGAACCCGTTAACTACAATCTTTATAATTATTTCTTGATTAAAACAATGTAGCAAAAGGGACGCGATGTTCTAGAAGCTTCCGTCAATATTGAGATCGGTGACTGACGAAAATAATTTACACTTTTCGCTTTTTAATTGGTTATCGCAACTTATTTCTTTTATATCAAATCAAGTTTTGATTGAATAATTCAGTGATGACATTTTATGAAATAAATAAATGATTGTTTGTTGTCAGTTTCATTAAAATTTGTCAGTAGCTTAGATCCGCCAACCGGAAACGCCACAATTCTCACGTTGATGCTATTTCATGGCTGTTTTCAGAAAATTAAAGCAGACTTTTAATTTTATGTACAATACTTACTATCCGAGTGAAATCTGAATATAGTTTACGGACATCATCTTGTATGTTGTGTAGTATTAGAGGGGTAAGTAAGAACTCTTGTGCACCCGTTTCGGAGTTATTTGCAAAATTTATTAATTTATAAGTATAGATTTGTGTTTGACAGAGAAAAAATACATGACGTTCAGTGGTATATACATTATAAATATTCGATTCTGTACCAAAATAAGTTGCTTTTTTATATTTGCAGCCCTTCAAAGGCAAGTATTGGAGTCTCAATGAGTGTTACCAAGACGTGAAACAAATATATAAATTTGTTTTCATAATTCAATTAGAATTTAATGTGATTCAAACATACTCCCCAGTACTTTATTATGTACTTATTTTGATATTCTTTCACACTGTGACAAAACATCACTTTTATTCAATAAATAAGCTACAGGTAACTCTCGATACCTCGAAGTCCGCGGGACCGAGAGAAAACTTCGAGAGATCAAGAGTTCGAGATTTCAAGAGTCCGGAATATTCCGGGTTTGTTGATCGGTTTTGAAATTAGTCTTACCGGATGTAATTATTGTCATGCAATGCTAACAATTTACACGTGGTGTTTATAAAACAACGGTATGTTTTCGTATTGTAGATAAATATTTATCAAATTGAGTAAATAAAAAATGTACTTCTTCACTTCATGTTTATTTATTTATTCTTTTTGATACGGACGTCAAACTACGCATTCGTGAAATAAAAACGACAAATTTCAAAACCATACCATGTATCAATATATTCTCCAAATATGGCAGTTTTTTGAACTTTAATCGCAATACATGTATTCACTATGGCCGCAATGAACGCGATCTATGAAACATATATTTATTTTTTATTACGCAACAATGTTTCGATTTAACAACATCCTGTGAATGGCGTTTGCTGCGGCCAATGTTAAAATTGAGTTTATATGTTATTCCGGATTTCAAGTTGACAAATCTAATGTGAACTTATTCTTTAATTAAAGGCACCGTAATTGCTGTAAAAATTTAAAAAAGGTTACAAAATGAGTAATTAAGTCTAATCATTGTCTTTAAGAACATAGAATGAACAATAAATTAGGTAGACAATATATTTTAGCCACTCTTCAGGTGAAAATTACCGATAGGGATAACGTTAGATCAGCATGCTTAACGATTGAAGTAAAAGTGTTCATCTGACCCCTCAAAAACAAAAAAAATTAAAAAAGAGAGAATGATTGTAAAAGTACGAAGATAAGAAAATGAGCAAATAATCAAGATTTTCAGCACTTTTTATGTTTTTTTGCAACTGATATAATTGTTTGTTTCTCGGCTGGAAATGATTATGAATATTATACAAATATGAATATTACGCAATAAACTCATAGATGACGTCACAATATATCGTGTAAAACAATGTTCGTTTTTTCTATTTTTTTAAAACTTGCTGTTGATAATATTTATTTAGAACTTCAATATTCCTTAGGAAAAGTAGTTTGAAAGATATATGATTTATAATTGTGAACAGATCCTGAAATTTTGTGGACGAGAAAAGTTAATTGTTTTCACCCTCGATATGAAGGTGTCTGGTTGTTCAAGTAAAGTCAATCGATCTACTTAAAAGGGACAGCAAAATAAAAAGGTACTGTGCTTCACCGTACCTTTTCCGGGTTTCAATTCAGAGTTTAATATGATTTAATACAACCTCTGTAATACGAATAAGAAGAAACAAATCAGAGATATCTTCTTAAAAAATTTATTCATATTTAGAACAGTCTTTCTACAAAACACTGAAGTATGGAGTAACATTCCTCTATAAATATACGCACATGTACAATTCGAGTGTGACAAAAACTTCACCCCTTACCTCCGGAGTAATAATCCTCCAGAAGACCAATGCAAAGCTTCTGAAGTCTGAAAATTCACTACAGAGTAATATTCTTCTAAGGATATTTACAACTCTAAACTAAAACAAGAATGTTGTAAGGTTCAAGTAAGACAAAATCTCATTTACAGGGTAATATTCCTCTAGAAGATTTTGTACGATGATTATAAGAGAAAATCTTAACTATGTAGTAATATTCCTCTATGTGCAGCTCTACTACGACGAAACAGAGTAATATTCCTCCAGAACGCTAAGTATGCAAAGTTCTATTGAAGCAATATCTGGATTACGGAGTAATATTCCTCCAGAAGGCTATACCTATGTATGCACAGCTCTATTGAGCCAAAATCTAACTACGGAGTAAAGTCTGTTAAGACAAAATATGAACTACGGGGTAAAAGTTTTCTATGTACAGATCTGCTACGACAAACACTTATCTAGGGAGTAATATTCCCCCAGAAGGCTTATATTACACAGTTCTATTAAGTCTTAATCTGAGCCACAGAGTAATATTCCTCTATGTAATGCTATACATGTACTACGACGAAAGTTTATCGACGGAGTAATAATCCTCTAGATATTTACAACACTTAGCGGTAAAAACATATCTTTGAAATACTAGTAATATTTTTCTGGAGGATTGCAATTCTGACTAAACAAAAAATAAACTACGTAATAATATTCAATTGAAAGACTTAAAAAGACAAAATTTCATCCAAAAAGTAATATTTCTCTTAAAAACTGCAATTCCAATAAAACAAAATATATACGGGGTTCCTCAAAAAGGTTATTATGACACAAATGAAACAAAATCTTATTTACATCCTCTACAAAACGAAAATTAACTACAGAGTAAATAATATATCTGATAGAATTTGTGTAGTTGTAAAAAGACATCTAGAATGCGAGGTGAACTCAGCATAAGTGGAGGTAAACAAAGTCTTTTCTACATAGTAATATTCCTCCAGAAGGTTATGTATGCACAGTTCTATGAAGGACAAATTGAACTATCTTAGGAGTTTGTACAGTTCTAAATAAGAAAATCTGAACTACGGAGTATTATTCCTTTATGAGACTATATGTACTTCATTCTCAAAAAAAGACAATATCTGAATTACAGAGTAATATTCCTCTAGGAGGCTATGTTAATCTCTATTAAGACAAAATATGAACTACGGAGGAATATTCCTCTAGAGGTCTATGTGCATTTCTAATAGCCATTAGGGCAAAATCTGAACTACGGGGGAATATTCCTCCATGATGCTATGTACATTTCTGATAGGGCAAAATCTGAACTACGGAGTTATATTCCTCTAGAAAGCTATGTTCATTTCTTATAAGACAAAATCAGAACTACGAAGGTGTGTTCCTCTCGAAATTTACATACATTTCTAATACAACACCACTAGGAGACTTTGTACATTCCTAATTAGACGAAATATGAACAAATATGAGTAATATTCTTTTGAATTCTACGTAGAGTTCTTGTAATACAAAATGTGAACTATGCTGTTATATTCCTCTAGACGGCTTAGTACAATTATCATTTGAAAAACTGTGGAGTAATACTTCTCTAGAGGGCTTTATTCAGTTCTACTAAGAAAAGAATACTAGCTCCAGGGTAAAACTTTTCTTCTTGGAGGCTAAAGCTATGTACATTCCTTTAGTAGGTTCCTTACAGTTTTTTGTGAGAAAAATAAAATACTCCATGTATTTTGCTCTAAAAAGATATACGCAGCTCTTGTGAGACAAGACCAATATCCGAAGGCACCGGAAGGCTAAATACAGTTCTATATACATATAGTTTTTACATAAATAGCTACGTTGAAATTGATGTGAATAAGGTTTGATGAGATGGTTTCGAGTGCACAGGTATTGCCCTCGCCTTCATTTTGAACGTGTGGATGAATTGAATAGTGGTATATTAGACTAAACACGCAGGGACAGATCCTATGGTATCCTTGCACAGTTACTTCAGCATTCAAAACTTTGGTATGTAGTAGAGCATCTTTCTTGTCATATATTTTTCCAATCACAGAAAACGCTGCATCTAGAAGCTTCGTGCGTATCCAATAGAGAGAAATCACTGATGCACTCTCATGTCCCTAAAATGAGTTATATTATATGTAAAATTCAGCATGAATAAGTTTTACATACATGTATATAATACGTAATGTTCTGAGCACGCCTATTAATTCAAAAAGATACTAGGTCAATCTCTTCCGTGCATGCTTTTTTCAGAAATGATAAATCTGCATATCATTTATATATCGGTCATGATTAAAAAGGGTTTTGAGGATGCTCCTTTAATAACTGCGGAATGTGCAAATTCAAATTAATTCTTTATTTTAAAACGCATATCAAATTATTAACATAACTACGTTCAAAACCTGATTTTAATGAAATAGTTTACATGTACTTACACGATGAATAAATTTCACAAACATAACGTTAACGTTGTATGAAAATATATTTTTTAAAGACTAATTGGTTTTTTTCAGCAGATAATCTATAAAGATAATAAACTGGTAAGCATTTTCTTTGATGGACACATGATATAGAGATTCATGTACATTAAGTTTAATTCTACTTACAATGTAAATAAAGCCTTGTTTATTCCTAACATCATCAACATATTAAGCGATTATTTGTGTTGAATAAAAGACATTTTAAGAAGGTAATTTTCTCAAGTAATATCGACCGAACTGATTAAAAAGAAAAGTTCAAAGACTGGGCAAATTGCTTGGAGTCCTACTTTAAGGACAGATGATATAAACTTTTGTCAAAGATTTTGAAAATAGCAAGTTGGGTCATGTTTAAATGTGTAAATTGAATAACTTTCACCGCGTAGTTATTAACTTTTTATTCAAATTTGCACAAAAATGGAATTAAAATTGAAAATAATTGATTAGATTAATAAGGATGGTTTCAGAAGGGCATACTTTTGAACATTAGAGAAGGTTTAAAATTTCTTTATTTTCTAGAAATTTATTATTTGCATCATTTGCAATGAAATTAGACAAAAAAATATATACCAATCTAGACATCCATTTTTTGTTTGTATCATCTGTCCTTAAACCAAAATATGTTTAGAAATATATTATCCTAGAAGAAATATAAAGTCTTATCAATATCTTTTATCGAATATGTAGATAGACACAGTAATTAATGTTTCAGCCTTAAAGATGAGGGGATCCAGAATTGTAAATTGACCCTGCAAAACATATACCATTATGGACCAGCGGGTTAAATTTCCAATGTGGGTAAAAACGCCATTTCTCGGTGCAAAGAATGTATTTTTTTTCCTTTAAGTGAAAACCCCTCTGAGCCATAACTCTCATTCCCACTGACATTTAAAACAAAAAAATTCATCTGTAAGAACATAAATTTTACTCCATTTATTAGATGCTTTAGTTTTTTCCTGAAAGTTTAAGGAAACAGAAGTTAATGGTATTAAAAAAATTATACCAGTAAAGGGTTAAGTAAACTTATCTGCTTATTGTTGTAGATGAAAAAAAATGTTCCTGTTTTTATTTATTTATTTATTCATTTTGTATTTTTTTTTTTTTAAATATTATGTATTTTTTGTCTCGCTAAAACCTTGTATAGTGGAGCTTTGAATCGTTTATTTTAAACAGATAAAATATTTATATAGATAAAATAAAGGCACACATTGTTACATGTAGTAATATATAACCCTATCCTACATAAAATAATAAATTATCTTTAGAGAAAAAGTTATGTTATATTTCTTTTTAATTTTTGCCAATAGATCTCACTCTCAGTTCAGAAGTGTTTTAGTAATATCTTGAAAACGTATAGTTAGTAACGGGTAATTAAAGTCTTGTTATAAAACAACATGGCATATTAAATAGACATTAACAACAATCAAACTTTTCTCCTCCACCACCCACTGCGAGTATCTTGTAATACTCAAGGATGCAGATTATATTTTATGCGTGCT
>PRKT01001688.1:35106-54169 GCA_003671525.1 Saccostrea glomerata | reverse complement strand
TACTTTCAGTTCTGATCTGATCTGTGTTTTTTCCTAGCCAATTGCTCAGGTGAGCGATGTGGCCCCTGGGCCTCTTGTTTTTAATATAATTCCTATTTAAAGTTGTTATGAAAATTTTGTTTCATTTTCAAAATTATTTCAAAGTTAAATTGATTTGAAATTTTGACTTATTTAAGTATTTTTATCAGTTTATGGATTTGGGACCTGGTATTTTAAATGCTCAGGTAGTCTAGCAAAAATGTGTAATTTAATGCTTAGCATAAATGCTACCTGCTACATTAAATTCAGGAATAACTAAACATAAAAATTGAAACAAGGCTGTTTATAATTACACCATAAACACTGAAGATGCTTTTCTTTGTTTTGTTTTACATTTTTCATCGATTCCTGCAGCTGAGAGCCGTTTCTGTTCCTGTAAAATCAAGTAGAGCATCCTCACGGAAATCATCAGTTAGTAATGAAGCTTCACAAAAACAGCCTGAAGGCAAACAGAGAGTTGGACTCAGACAGTTAAACAAGGACAGAAAAAAGGATTTTAAAAAGATGAAGAAACAGAGAAAAAGAGCAGGTCAGAGAGTGTTGTTTTTAAATTTCATTTTGATGTTACCATATATACTCGCCTATAAGGCTGTTTTTGTGAGGGTTAAAGTTTCGTTTAAAACTCTGTGTCCAACTTATAATATAGCAGTCACAAAAACTTGAGTATTTTTCTGAAGGCCAAATGTAGTGTTTTGTAAACATATCCAACTATTGTCTTTGATCAAAATCTGGATACATTATATCATGTATTCTGAGATCATACATAAACAGTGGCAATATATAAGTGTGCATTAAAAAAAAATGATTTAGAATTACATATGAGAGTTATTTCTTAGAATGTTGAATTTTGAAACCAGGTGAAAAGATCAGAGCATTGATTTTCAAATTTTCAACTGATTCTGGCAAAAAGTTTTCAATAGCAAATCCCTCAAATAACTTAAAAAGTAACTGACTATTAAATAGGAGAACCAACTACTGTAAACGTGGAAATTTTGACATTGTTCTAATTTTGACTATATTGAGGATTTTTCTTTTCTCGTCAAAATTTACACTCATCAAACTTCATATCATATATATAGCGTCACAGCAGACATGGACCATTATACAACATTACCATTCAATTTTCTCGGGTTTCCCCTATTAAAACTAGATCAAAGTTATTGTTAATTTCCTTTGTAATTAGTTATGAAAACACGGTGATATATAATCACATTTTTTAAAAAACGTTGAATCTAAACTTAAATACTGCATGCGTAACTTAGTGTAATTATCACAGTTGACCTAGTTTGTTACACTACTGAATTAAATATCCCCTTAGATTCCAAAAAAATCCCCTGTTGTCCCCCTGTCAGTCCCTGACATTTTCCTGTCTCTCCCTGACTTTCTCCTATGATCCCCTGTCGTTGTCCCTGCTCTCCCTGTCCAGTCCCTGTCGTCCCCTGTCGTTGTCCCTGCCTTCCCTGTCTACTCCCTGTCGTCCCCTGACATTTATTTTGGCCAACAAAAGGAGTTTAAAAAATATTTTTTTTTGCATTTAAAAGTGAAAAATGGTAGAGTCTTGAAAACTTCTAGTATTTTTTTTTGAAAATACAGACTTTTTTAAAGGTTAACACATTTTTAAATGCCTTAACTAAATCCCTGTAATTTAGTTTCCACAACTTGTATTAATGTGAATTTTTTTAAGTTTGGTAGCATTTTGGGGAGAAAACGGTAGAGAATTGCATCGATTCTAAAGAAGAAATAAATTACCAATTTATTGCATCTGTTGATGCTAGACGTCATATACATTGTACTTTATGAACCTTTTATATATACATATTTTTAAAAAACTTTTTCATTTCTTATTTGATCTACTTTGAAACAACTTTGAGCGTAATAACTGTCTTTGTAAAAGAACTAGATTTAAACATTTGGGAATACATTATCAAATCTATGCATGGAATTTTTTTTCCAAAGAATTTAAATGAATGAAAAATAATTGAAAGGAATGATATGTAAATGCATTAATAAATAAAGTGTCTAGGAAATAAATTAAAGTTATTAAATAAATTATTAATCTATTTTATTCATTTATTTTCTTATGTGAATAAATCTACAAATAGACTGAATTAAGACTGAATGAATAAATAAATAAATAGATAAATAAATAAATAATGAGAATTATATAAATGTATTCATTTATTTGTTTATTTTTTAATCTATCCACTCATTTATATCCTCAAAATTTGATTTATTAATTTTATTTCATTTATTTGCAGAAATACGCTACAAAGTATTTTTTTAGCATACGAAAACGACTTTTTATTATTGTAAGTCCATGATGGATATCAAAATAATCGTCTTATTATGCACAATATTAATCTGTCAATTAGATTTTCGATACATTGATTTGATTAATTTTTTTTTTTTTTGAAAACTCTAACACGGTTCTGAAAGAACATCAAAGCCATTGATGTTTACCAGTAATTAACTCGGGGTACACAGTCATGACACCTTTTGTCTTTTTCACTGACCGCTATACCTTGTTTATGTTGTGTTCAGAGCGTCCGTGTACAGTTAGCAGCTATTTGAAATAACATTTTCTCTTTGTATGAGAACTTATTTTTTTTTTTTTTGAATCAAAACAAAATAAAAGTATCAAAGAAACTATTGACGGGTAAAGATTGTGCATTATGAGACGATTATTTTGATATCCATCATGGAAGTAAAATAATAAAAAGCAGTTTTAATGTGCTACAAAAATACTTTGACGCATATTTTATCGTAAATAGTTTTACCTAAAATAAATCAAACAAATCGCATTTTCGGGCATTTGATTATTTAATTTATTTGTATCGTCAATTTTAGAAATTAAAAAAAAATGTTTTTATAATAAATAAATAAATGCAGTTAATAAGTTTATTTTTTTTTAATACGAAGACATCACAATTACGCCTCTAAGGATGCAACTGTTTATGTAAAATAATACCTAAAGAAAGACAATTTCTTGCAGAATGATATAAATGATGGATTAATTTTTAGTATTTTAAATTTCAAAAGTAAATAAATTGATTGATATTTAAATAATAATTATTATATTATTCATTTATTTCATTTTATTTTTTTTCGCTGTAATCTGTTTTATTCGTTGAATAATTGTTTGACTTTGTACCATTTGTAAAAATAAAAAAGAAGAAAAAAGAGAAAGACGACAGGGGGTACTGGTGCATTTCGGAATAATTAAGTTTTTAAAATCAATACAATAAGTGATTTTAAAAAGTTAGTAGATAATAAAAAAAAATAAACTTATTAACTGCATTTATTTATTTATTATAAAAACATTTTCTTTTTGATTTCTAAAATTGATGATACAAATAAATTAGATAATCAAATGCCCGTAAATGCGATTTGTTTGATTTATTTTATGTAAAACTATTTATTTTAATGCAATAAGTATTTTGATACCCCGGTTACCCATCAACTGGTTAATTTCTTTCCATAATCCTTTCAAAGCTAGAACACCTTATCTTATCCTCCTTCAATGAGTAAAAAGTCTGTAAAACAGTTTGTCGTGTGTTGCCACCTTTGTGACGTTTAATAATTTGTTTGAAATTCTCAAAAGTATTATTAATAATGACATATAATTTTTAGCAGACACAAGATATCAAGATGAGAAATAAAACCAATTTTGTAAAGGGAGATAATCCAAATTTACAGTAATTACCACTTAGATTTAACAGAAAAATCATGAAAATGGGTCTGAAAACGCCACTGACTTGACCGAATTAGGGAAAGTTCAGACCCATAAAGGAAAAATAAATGGCAACACACCTCAAACATAAATCATACCAAAAGTGAGTAAAATTTACAAACATGGGAATAAACATATGTCCCGTAATGCAATAAAACAACAATTTGAATTCACAAGTGTCTTATGAGGGATAAACATATGCCCCCATCACAACCAAATGAGTTTACTATTCCTAGTGTATTATGTCTGTGGGTCCCAAGTATTAACGAATCACTATGTAGAATGTCCGATAAGGGATAAACATATGCCCTTATAGTCGCAAATCATCATCTTATTCGCTGTTTTTTACTAAGTTCACATGTATGTGGTATTCATTTAAGGACTGTCTCGAGCAATGTTTTAGATGAGGGATAGACATATGCCCCCATATTGGAAAATATTTCACACTGTAAGCTTCCGCACCATTTTAAATGTTTATATGCACGCGATCTTGTCACCTACCAGCCTAAGTATTAACAAATGACTTAGGCACTATTGTTCTGGATGAGGGATAAACATATGCCCCCATACGTTAATACTCTTGAAAATCACTTCAAAGTCGAGATCCTACACAAATAACAAAACAAATCTGCTCCGAGGATCCACTTCCACTCAAGCATATATCAACATGGTGTCACATGTCTTATGTAATATTTAAATGCATCCGATTTCCATCTACCCAGGAATCTAATCTGACTATCGCTCATCCCTCGTGATGCACAGTAAGAGGCCATTCCGATTCGAAAGGAATGTCCTTTGAATCTATTGACATCCAAATTACAAAACATGAGGCTTTGCTTTAATATGTTTGAAAATTCTTGCCTTGTGACTGCAGTGTTTTGGGGGTAGCAAAAAAGGGGCCCATCGGTCCTCCCTCTCATCTTAATGTAGTGTTCTAATGCCCCCACTGGACAATATTTTAAAGAGTTGCAAGAATTAATTGTAAGAGTAAAAACTTTACCATCAGAATGTTTATAATTTTGAAAGTGAATCAAAACTTTACTTTTTTGAAAAGTAATCTGTGAAACTTGTAAAACCTTATTAGCAGTGCCAACTGATGTTATCTCTCCTATTCTGAGGAAGCCGTGAAAAGCCAATAAAAACATTGTTTGAAATAATGCCCTTTTATATATGTTCGATATTGTATGTTCTAAAGCATCACAAATTTTATGCAGAACTACTATGGTTATTGGTAAACGAATATCCATTGAAGGTCTTGATTTGCGACAGGAACTTAATAGTTTCTGAATGAGAAAGCATGATGTATTGTCAGGCAAATTATTAATTTTATGTATATATGCTATTGATGAAATAAATGACACGATAGAGGAGGCTGCATAACCTTCAGCAAATAAATAAGAGATAAACAAAGCCAAAGTTTCCTGAGACAACGGAAGATCATTACTCATATCAAATTTGTTTGCAAAATTTCTATAAATAGACCATGCCCGTTTATATGCTTGAGTGGAAGCTGGTGCCAATGTTGAAGTCAACAGGTTCCTCAAGACTGGTTCTAAGGAGGTAATGTTGGCAGATTGGGAATCACCGTTGGTTCTTTGTCCATCCAAGGAGCAAGTTGATGGAACTGCTGCACCTTCAAACGAGACAAGCAATCACATAGAATATTTTCCTTGGTACCCAGATGCCTAGCTTTAAACAAAATGTTAGACTGCAAACAAATTAGCACTAACTCTCTAACCAAATACATTATACTTTTATCCTTAGACGATTGCTTGTTAATGATATGCACAAGGGCATAATTGTCTGTGTAAAAGTAAATGCATTTGTTTTTAAAAATATGACTCCAAACTTTAAGAGCTAACACTATTGGGTAAAATTCCAAGAGAGTAATATTACATTTTTTCCAATTATCATTCCAAGTCCCATAGAACCAGTGCCCACCTAACACTGCCCCGTATCCTATAGATCCTGAAGCGTCTGTATACAGTTTTAATTCATTGGAATCAACCCACCTATCTGGTAAGAAAACCGACCTACCATTAAATTTTTCCAAGAAGGCTAACCAAGTACATAAATCTGCTTTTACTTCTTTGTTTAGTCTAATGCGATAATATGCTTTTGTAATGCCAATAGTAGTGTTGATAAGTCGCCTTAAGAACGCTCTACCTGGCAAGACTACATTACACGCAAAATTAAGAAGACCAATCACTGACTGCATGTCCTTCAAAGTAATCTTTCTGCTTGGTAAAAGCTGTTCAATTGTATCTCTACATTTTTTAACTTTATCAATAGGTAACCTTGCCTCCATCATCTCGGTGTCTAATTCATATCCCAGAAAAGTCATTACCTTGTTAGGACCAAATGTCTTATCCTTAGCCATAGGTACACCTATGTCGGCGCAAACTGTTAAAAATGCCACAAGTTTTTTGTGGCACTCTGTCGCAGATTTGTCAACAATTAGAAAATCATCTAATACATGAGTCATAAATTTAATTCCTAATTTTTCTTGTGCAATCCACTGAAGTGCTGTACTAAACCTTTCAAATATACGACAGGAAGAACTGCAACCCATCTGAAGACATGTGTCAAAATACCAATGACCTTGCCAAGTGAAACCAAAGTATTCAAACTGTGATGCATGTAAGTTGATAATTCGAAATGCATTAGAAATATCTGTTTTGCAACAATATGATCCTTTCCCACACTGCTTAATGTTTTGAATAGCATCCTCTACAGAAGAGTATTGAACAAATGACTCTTCCTCGGGTATGCCATCATTGACAGACTCACCTTCCGGATATGACAAATGATGGATCATACGGTACTCACCCTCTGTTTTCTTACTAACTAGACCTAAAGGGGAACAATTTAAAATTGGCAGTGGTTTCTCTTTGAAAGGACCCATAATTCTACCCAAATTTATCTCCTTTTCTAACTTTTTGCTAATAACTTCTGGTAAGTCCAGTGCCGATTTTAAATTTTTTGAAAGAGTATTTCTACTTTCCCCTGTGTAACCAATGTGGAACCCATATCGAAAACCATTAACTAAAAATTCTGTTTCTACCTTGTCATACCCCACCAACCAGTACTCTAATCTACTGGGATTTACTGGAGTTGGACCCTTTTGTGGGATAGGTTGGCTTTGAGAATTTAGCATTACCTGTGTTGGTTGATGTGCCATTTCCTTGAAATGGTTTTTGGGTTCTGGATTTGTCCAAGAAACGAAATGGCCGTTGAATTGGTTTTTTACATATGTAGATTGGATGGAAGCCACCACAGTTATAACATCTGTGCTGGAATTTGCATGATGAACCAAGCCTACAATACCTTCCAGCTTTGTGATAGGCAAAGCATGACCCCTGAGGGACTTCCTCATACGTACCAAATGACGAACGGTCTGGTGTTATTTTGCTTGACTTCTTTTCTGATTGTTTGAGGCGAGCATTAACATATATCTCCATATGGACATCACCCCATTCTACCTCACCTTGTTCTATGAGTTCCCTGAACTCCTTATCATATTTTCTCCAGTCCCCCTTTTCCTCTGCAATTTGCCTTACTGATTCCATGTGTTTTGCAAGCTTTGGCTGTGCAAGTGTATCTTTAATGCAATATATTGTCACATACCTATTCCACGCAGTTACCCAGTCATGCAGGGATAACGAACCATCCCTAACTTCGTCGTCATCTGTGGATCGCATATTGTGGATTACCACCTTACCTGTCTGATCCTGTTCCTCTACCTTGATAGAATACTTACTTTTCCCCTTTTCCTTTTTTAACAACAGAGCCATATCAACATATTGTTTTGACCAAATTTTAGATTTTATTTTGTCAGAAACAGTTGCCTCTATCGGTACTGATGAGCTTACAAAACCTGATTTCTTACCCACATTTGCTGCAGGTGGAAGTTCAGTACCTACAATCTGTGAACTGTGTTCGATTACAGCGCCTGATACCAATCCTGAGATACTTGCATCCACTGACTTATTTGTTATTTGACAAACTGACCCAGAAGGACCTGCTGTTAAGCTATTGCTTGATGTAGTGGAAGCATTATTTCCCCTTTCTCCCCCCATATTATGAACAGAGATACTCCCCTGATGTTGCAGTAATGGTTTTATCTCTGCTAACACCTGCTCCGTGACTGCCTTTGTTATGTTTTGGGTTAATGCAGCCAAGGTTTCAGGAGGAACATCAAGGGGTTGAGTGCTTGTATCGACAGCCACAGCATCATTGGTAGTGGACTCTCCAGTTCCGTTCTGTGCACGACGTGGTCTTTTCACCTGACTTGTTCTGGACTGTTGGGCTTTATTCCTTTTGCCTGGCATAATGCTGGTAAATATATACCTATATAAATTTAAAATTAAGGAAGAAGTATGTATCCAATATATTATGTTATGTATAAATATAAACTGTAAAAGGCTTCGGCCTTAATTGACAATGAACAAGAATTGTAAGACCTCACTGTAGCCAGTGTAGGCCCCAACTGTAAGAGTCAGTTAGCCTACATGACAACGTATTTGAGCATATTGATATTTAACATTACATTATATAACCACTTTCATCGCTCAGTACAATGTGTAAATCTAATACAACAAACTAGAAAGTGATGAACCTTTTCTTACAATTAATTTTTCACTTCATTGATTCTGCCGCTTTTCGATAAAACACCCTGTATCACCTACAGTTGTTGACAAAAATTTTCCGGAAATAGAGTAAATAGTAGAACCAAAAGTGTTTTGGAACAGATCTGTATTTCCCGAATTGCCGTAAGCCAATAAAAGCACCCATTGTGCGACTGCAAAAGCCATTAGTCAACATCACTAAGCCGATGCTGATCAGTAAGAACTATCCGCCACATGAAACGAAAAGTTGACATAAGTTATAAATCACCACCTTTGAAGCCGACAACCCTCGCACCGTGTCAAATTCCCAAGAAGGCTGTAGTGCCTTTCCCACAGATAACAACCTGTTCGGCTGTTGTTAATTGTTTTCATCACTACTACAAACGAGGTACTTGAAGGGCTTGTAATGTATCTAAGCGCAGTTGCAGAACAATAAAACCTTAATAAATGAATAATGAAAAACAACTATTTGTACAAGACTCAATATCATATAAAGGGGATAGCAAATACAAACAGTAAACTTGTACCTTCAAAAATGAATTTTTTTTTTTTTTTAATTTTAATTCCTCCATAATCTGGACCATTGAATCGAACATGATTAGGTAAATCAACTTGATGTGAAATCGATATAAAAATCATCAAGGTAAAAGTGGGCCTAACATGAATTAAAAACCAAAACGGCTAAATGTCAAGTACAAAAGACTGCCTGAAACTTGTACCTAGGACTTGCCTAAAGTACTGTAAAAATTCACAATATTTTAGTAATCAACTAATACCGAAACAAACAAATTGGCAGATATTTTTCCAACAAATTGTTTTCTTTTTATACAGAAAAAGGATAAATCTGGAAGGCATCAACATGCACTTCTAGACTTATCAAATAAACAAGCGATGGAAAATAAATCGCCGGGGTAAAAGTTGAAACTAAAATGAAAAGACCCGCATGGGTACAAACTTGGCAAGTACAAAAGACTGCCTGAAACTTGTACTTAGGACTTGCCTAAAGTACTGTAGAATTTCACAATATTTTAGTAATCAACTCATACCGAAACAAACGAATTGGCAGACAATTTCCAACGATTTTCCTTCACAGAAAAAGGATAAGTCGATCTGGAATGCATTGAAATACATTCATAGACATCAAATAAAAACCGATGGAAAAAATCGCCATATGCATGGTAAAAGCCGAAACTAAAATGAAAAAACCCGAAAGGGTTTAAACTTGGCAAGTACAAAAGACTGCCTGAAACTTGTACTTAGGACTTGCCTAAAGTACTGTAAAAATTCACAATATTTTAGTAATCAACTAATACCGAAACAAACGAATTGGCAGACAATTTCCAACGATTTTCCTTCACAGAAAAGGGATAAGTCGATCTAGAATGCATTGAAATACATTCATAGACATCAAATAAAAACCGATGGAAAAAATCGCCATATGCATGGTAAAAGCTGAAACTAAAATGAAAAAACCCGAAAGGGTTTAAACTTGGCAAGTACAAAAGACTGCCTGAAACTTGTACTTAGGACTTGCCTAAAGTACTGTAAAAATTCACAATATTTTAGTAATCAACTAATACCGAAACAAACGAATTGGCAGACAATTTCCAACGATTTTCCTTCACAGAAAAGGGATAAGTCGATCTAGAATGCATTGAAATACATTCATAGACATCAAATAAAAACCGATGGAAAAAATCGCCATATGCATGGTAAAAGCTGAAACTAAAATGAAAAAACCCGAAAGGGTTTAAACTTGGCAAGTACAAAAGACTGCCTGAAACTTGTACTTAGGACTTGCCTAAAGTACTGTAAAAATTCACAATATTTTAGTAATCAACTAATACCGAAACAAACTAATTGGCAGACATTCTTCCAACGAATTTACTTCACAGAAAAAGGATAAATCTGGAATGCTTTAAAATACATTCCTAGATATCAAATAGAAAAACGATGGAAAAAATCGCCATCTGCATGGTAAAAGCCGAAACCAAAATGAAAAAACCCAAATGGGTTGAAACTTGGCAAGTACCAAAAAACTGCCTGAAACTTGTACTTAGTATCTGCCTAAAGTACTGTAAAAATTAAACCAACAACGAAACAATCAAATTTGCTGATACTTTTTCCAACCGAATTTTCTTCACAGAAAAAGGATAAATCCGTTTTACATTATTAGACATCCTAAATGCCTATCGTACTGTTAAAATAACAAAATGTTGTATAATTTCAAAGAATATCTATCTGAAAAATTGACGAACAATAAAAGTAACAAAATGGTGACAAACTTTTATGACTTAGATGTATATCTATTTTCTCGCTGAAATTAAAGCTCCCCTTATACTCCTATATAAATGAACATTCCCCTGACTGTTCAGATGAACTCCGTCGTGAACAAATTTACGACTGCAGTCTCCTTCACGGGGAGAAACGAAATAATTCCCATGTTCCCAAAATACGCAGTAACCCAGTGCTGGCAATGCATCTCTCAATATTGCGTTTACTTTGTCTGCAATATTATTGTACCCAAAACGAACACCAAATCGTGGCAATAATTTACAAACAATTATTTTTGCAACTTTATAGCGGCGATGCATTACCGATACCACAGATTCAATTTCTGCAGCTAACAAAGTAGCGTCGGTACTAGGACTAATATCGTTCTCCCCAATCATTAGAACAACTACATCTGGACCTAAAGCAAATACGCTCTCCATATCCTTAGATATTACATCACGAACCTTTCTTCCACCCACACCCCTGAACAGAACGGAATGCGTTTCTCCCAGACCAAGGCTCGCAGAATACCTAATGTCACCATATTTCAAGAATTCATGAAAACGACGCACAATTGAGTGTCCAAGAATGACAACTGAAGTTTTACTCATAGAAGACATAATGAAATAAATTTACTCACCAAAATCTTGATAAAATAAATAACAAACTTTGAAACAACGTCCGTCCTCCAAGGATGTAGATGGGAGAAAAGGCAGAGTAACGCACCGCATGGTCAGAATTTCATTTGTTAGATTTTAATTGGTCAGATTTTGATTGGTCAATCTCTGCCTCCCTACCACGGTTAGACATGGAACAAAATTAACATTACAAAGCACAGCTATACAGTATTTCAGACTTTCACATTCAAGGAGGACACTTATTGATTACAATAAAAATTTTTAAGTAAACTTAAATTTATTTACGATAAAATATGTGTCAAAGTATTTTTGTAGCATATTAAAACTGCTTTTTATTATTCTACTTCCATGATGGATATCAAAATAATCGTCTCATAATGCACAATCTTTACCCGTCAATAGTTTCTTTGATACTTTTATTTTGTTTTGATTAAAAAAAAAATTAAGTTCTCATACAAAGAGAAAATGTTATTTCAAACACCTGCTCACTGTACACGGTCGCTCAGAACAAAACATAAACAAGGTATAGCGGTCAGTGAAAAAGACATTAGGTGTCATGACTGTGTACCCCGAGTTAATTACTGGTAAACATCAATGGCTTTGATGTTCTTTCAGAACCGTCTTAGGGTTTTCAAAACCGATTTTTTTAATCAAATCAATGTATCAAAAATCTAATTGACAGATTAATATTGTGCATAATGAGACGATCATTTTGATATCCATCATGGACTTACAATAATAAAAAGTCCTTTTAATATGCTAGTAAAATACTTTTAGCATATTTCAGCAAATAAATAAAATAAAATTAATTGATCAAATTTTGGGGATATAAATGAGTGGATAGATTAAAAAATAAACAAATAAATGAGTACATTTATATAATTCTCATTATTTATTTATTTATCTATTTATTTATTCATTCAGTCTTAATTCAGTCTATTTGTAGATTTATTCACATAAGAAAATAAATGAATAAAATAGATTAATAGTTTATTTAATAATTTTTATTTATATTCTATACATTTATTTTATTAATGCATTTACATATCATTCCTTTCAGTTTTTTTATTTATTTAAATTCTTTGGAAAAAAAATCCCATGCATAGATTTGATAATGTATTCCTAAATGTTTAAATATTAGTTCTTTTACAAAGACAGTTATTACACTCAAAGTTGTTTCAAAGTAGATCAAATAAGAAATGAAAAAGTTTATAAATATATATAAAAGGTTCATAAAGTACAATGTATATTACGTCTAGCATCAACAGATGCAATAAATTGGTAATTTATTTCTTCTTTAGAATCGATGCAATTCTCTGCCGTTCCCCCCCAAAAAAAAAATGCTACCAAACTAAAAAAAAAATCACATTGATACAAGTTCTGGAACTAAATTACAGGGATTTAGTTAAGGCATTTAAAAATGTGTAAACCTTTATAAAAGTCTGTATTTTAAAAAAAAATACTAAAAGTTTTCAAGACTACCATTTTTCACTTTTAAATGCAAAAAAAAAAAAAATTTTAAACTCCTTTTGTTGGCCAAAATAAATGTCAGGGGACGACAGGGAGTAGACAGGGAAGGCAGGGACAACGACAGGGGACGACAGGGACTGGACAGGGAGGTCAGAAAATGTCAGGGGACGACAGGGAGTAGACAGGGAAGGCAGGGACAACGACAGGGGACGACAGGGACTGGACAGGGAGAGCAGGGACAACGACAGGGGATCATAAGAGAAAGTCAGGGAGAGACAGGAAAATGTCAGGGACTGACAGGGGGACAACAGGGGATTTTTTTGGAATCTAAGGGGATATTTAATTCAGTAGTGTTACCACAGGCAATCGACTGCTTTTAATGAAAACAAAATAATTACAAGAGTGCAATTTTTTAAATCAATTTTTAGGTCACCTGAGGAAACTCAGGTCCTCTACCAAAATTGTGAACTTCATGGCCCCTGGGTCAGGGGTTCTAGTGCTAGGGTGGGGCTAAATAGATTACATGTATATAGTGAAAATGCATAAATTCTTTGGATATCTTCTTCTTTGCTCCTGGGCATTAAATAAACTAACCAAGTACATAGTTATATTTAACAAGGCTGCCTCTACCAAAATTGTGAAATTCATGGCCCCAGGTTCAGGGGTTCTGGTGTTAGGGCGGGGCTCTATTGATTATATATTGACATTGCATAAAATCTGAGAAAATCTTCTTTTCTGCTCCTGGGTATTAAATAAACTAACCAAGTACAAAGTTATGATGAGCCTCTACCAAAATTGTGAATTTCATTACCCCAGGGTCAGGTGTTTTAGTGTTAGGGCGGGGTTCTATTGATTATTATAGTAAAATTGCATAAATTCTTCAAAAATCTTCTTCTCTGCTCCTGTGTTTTAAATAAACTTACCAAGTGCATAGTTATGTTGAATAAGGTTGCCTCTTCCAAAATTTTGAATGTCTTGCCCCTAGGTCAGGGATTCTGGTGTTAGGGTGGGGCTCTATTGATTATATAGTGAAAATACATTAATTCTTCAAAAATTTTCTTCTCTGCTCCTGGGCATTAGATAAACTAACCAAGTATATACTTATGTTGAATAAGACTGCCTCTTCTAAATTTGTGAATTTCAGGCCCCCTGTGTCAGGGGTTCTGGTGTTAGGGCGGGGCTCTATTGATTATATAGTGAAATGCTTGAATTCTTTGAAAATCTTTTCCTTTGCTCCTGGTTAATATGCCATTGATCTAATTACATATTTATAATGAGGAAATGTACCTCTTTCAAAATGGTTAAATTCAGGGCTCCTGGGTCAGTCGGGTACGGGGGGTTGGGGTGGGGGGTTACTTTGTCCTAAAATAAATTATTGCTTTGAAATCCGCTCTTTGGTATTAGACTAAGTCAACAATTTATGATGAAATTCCCAAAATTTCTTAATATGTGGCTGCTGGGTCAGTGGTTCCTGTGGGATGGGGTGCACAACTGGTGGTTATAAAGTGGAAATGCATTTTCTCTTTGTTACTCTGATATACCTCTGGGTATTAAGTAACCAAAGAAAGCATGCTCAGTGTATAATTATTATAAGCCCCTTTCAAAATTGTGAATTTCATAGCTTTTGGATTAAACACGAACTAAATTCAATTGCTGGAAAGTTGTTACATTATACTTAGGTGACCTATAAGGCCCATGGGCCTCTTGTTTTAGATAGTTTATACAATCTAACACGATGATCTGTACAAAAATCAAACTTTAGTAATTTAGATGCTGCCTTTTTATCCCTGTGAATTCAAAGATACATAACTCTTGATTAAATATTTCGTGAAAATTAACACTCATCAATTTTCGTAAACAAAAAAAAATCATCAATTTTTCAACTCGTCAATATAACCACATTTACAGTAATAGACGAGTATTTACATACACAGTAGTTGATCAGACATACATGTGCATGTACACTGTATTCTTCTGCTTTTGACATTTTGTTTATGTCATAAGAATTAACTGTAAAATCACATATTTTCGTGGGGTCAGATTTTCGTGGTTTGAGTAAAAAATGTTGGTTCATGGGGATATAATTTCATGGATGAAGAACTGTTGAGTAGTTGTGTATATGAAAATTTACATGTCGTGGTGGGGATGAATTTGTTGGTCTCTTCGTACCTCAAAAACAACGAAAATTATATAATTCACAGTAATTATCTAACATAATATCCATTAAACAAGTAGAACAGTTAGTAAGAACTACGAACGATAGTATTGTTCTCCCGCTTACCTCTAAGTCGATTCTCAAAAGTTAACATATTGGATTGATTTTTAAAAAGTGTTATAGATATTTATATGAATTTTCATAAATTTAAACGTTACTTATTTGGGATACCAAAGAGAGATAACTCTATAAATTTGGTAAAACTTGTGTTTTTCACCATAGAAATCAACGGAAAACGGAAAATATTTTTAAAACATCTTTTCCCCCCCGTGAAACAAAAATTCCTTTTTACAGGTAATATGGATTGTCATGTTACAAATTTATGCCAAAGCTTTTTGTGTTACATGGGGGGGAACATATGTTTATAGACAAAAAACGAAAAAAAAAAGCTGATTTTTCACCAATTTTAAAGCGATTTACAACTAAATAATTGTATTTTATCAATTTATATACAGTATGTTTCATTTCTTTGCGTAAAACATAAGAAAAGATATGAGATACATTTTATCTATTTCAAAATATAGTGATTCTTGAAAGTTCGATTTCACTAGAAAATATCGTCTACCCCCCTTTTTTCAAGAGCTGGAATTAATGATAATTATGCCCCCCTTCGAAGAAGGGAGGGCATATTGCTTTGCTGCTGTCTGTCGGTCTGTCGGTCCGTCGGTCTGTCGGTCCACTTAGTTTCCGTTTATTTTCTTCGCAACCTTGCACATACTGAAATGAAATTTGGTTTACAGATATATCACATGAATATCTAGGTCAAGTTCTGTTTCGGGTACGATCGCGCCATTTTTAACAGAGTTATGCCCCTTGGACTTAGAAAAATTCCAATTATTTGCAGTTTCCGTTCATTTTCTTTACAACCCTTGCACATACTTAGATGAAATTTAGTATACGGATTTATCAGATGAATAGCTAGGTCAAGTTCTGTTTTGGGTGCGATCGCATCACTTTTCAAAGAGTTATGCCCCTTGGACATACAGAGCACATACGGAGATGAAATTTAGTATACAGATTTATCAGATTTATCAGATGAATATCTAAGATAAGATCTGGTTTGGATACGATCGCATCATTTTTCACAGAGTTATGCCCCTTGGACTTAGAAAAATATCAATTATTTGCAGTTTCCGTTCATTTTCTTTGCAAATGTTGCACATACTGAAATGAAATTTTGTATACAGATATATCACATTAATATCTAGGTCAAGTTCTGGTTTGGATATGATCGCACCATTTTTCACAGAGTTATGCCCCTTGGACTTGGAAAAATTCCAATTATTTGCAGTTTGAGTTCATTTTCTTCACAACAGTTGCACATGCTGAGATGAAATTTAGTATACAGATTTATAAGATGAACATCTAGGTCAAGTTCTGTCTTGGGTACAATCGTGCCATTTTTGACAGAGTTTTGCCCCTTGGACTTGGAAAAATTCCAATTTGGGGGGAGGGGGGCATAAGTGTTTTACAAACATCTCTTGTTTACTATCTAGTGCTGGAATTAAAATGATTAATCAATTACCATAGAACTGTTCTTTGTATTAAACAAGGACTTAATGACCAAATTGCCATTAATATTGAATTTAATGGGTGCAAAATGTAGGCGGGAATCAAGAGTTAGAGTTCGTAGTTCTTTTCCTTTAATTTGTACATGCAGCCTAATATGTTACATACAATGTACCTTTATTTAAGAAATAAGGTATCATTTTTAAACATCTATCGGGAGATGTTTTAAAATGATACCTTATTACTTATATTTACATTTGTGACTTATTCATACTTTATGTTTGCCTGATTGTGACTTTTAACGTGTGAAATGCATTATTTTTCAAACCCAACGGCATGTATGTAATCCACTGAACGCGCGTCGACCCTTTATGACGTCACTGAGAAATTACGTCGAACGTTTATCCATACGCACATCTATGACCTCTTGACCCCATACCTGTATTTATACAGTTATAGATACGCATTGCTTTCAGTAGTGTTATATAAAGGGAAACATTTGCAAATGTAAATATTAAATATGGTAAAACACTTTTAAATGACAAAATTATATAACTGTCTGGCTCGAGCAATGTTACGCTCATAAGATTAACAATAAAGCCTCTCATCTTTCAGATAAAGTCGCCGGGGAATTGTCAGATGCATTTACATCAGCCTTCAGTGGACAGAATGATGAGAATTATGATTTTAATGTTATGAATGAATAAATAGATTGTTGATATTTGAAGAGTGTTTATGTTTAATATTAATTTCTGCCATAAATCAGAAGGTCAGTATAAGATATATATTTTTCCTTGATTTTATACAGAAAATCATGAGATGGTTAATGTCGAAATTTTATTAAAAATACAACTTAATAAGGTAGAATGCTAGACCAAAATTTTATTTCATAGATATTTAAGACATCCCTATTAACTTGTATGGTTTCAGCATGGAAAGGCCAATATTAATAACACTTAAATTTGATGTGATAATTGAATTTGTTGGCATTTTTTCATAGAAAATGAAAAAAAGTGATATTTGCAAATAAGATGCTTTTAATTAATGATAAAATTTTGCTGTTAATGAATATTTAATAAATTATAAAAAAGAAATAGACAATTAAATTTTTTTCTAAAAACAAAAAAATATTTATTAAAATGAGACACATTATTTGTATCTATATATTTTAAACCTATGGTCAAAATCTTCATTAAATAAGTCACAACTAGGGAGAACAAGTAAGACAATTATATTTTTCAAAGAAATTGAATTGAAATTGCAAAATTTTAGATTTTTTTTTCAAATTTGGCCAATCCTGATCAAAATTAAATTGATTCCAACCTGAATTTCATGTTTATACATGTATGGAATGCTGATAACATTTTAAGAAGAATAATAGTTTGATTATTTGCAACTAATGCAGGTTAAAAAAATAACCTGACATATTTTTGTATAAATTTGATCTGGATCATTTTAATTTTAATCAGTATGGCTTAGCAAATGAATGAAGCAGGCAGGATTTTTATTTTATTTTCAAATATACACTGAATATGCATATTAGATGAATTTAATATCTACCCAAAATTAACTGTAAAACCTGGATAATAACCAGTTACCTACTTTTTAAGTTCTGCAAACATTCGCTCTCAGATTGTTTTCGAGACACATTTTAAACACTTTTTAAAGTCTTATGATTATTAAACTTTTTAGTGAATTATCTTAAGTCATCTGAAAACATCGACAGAAAAGTAGGTCACTGTGACCTACTTTTGAAAATTTATGGCTATATTTATATATTTCTGGTACTAATGGGCTTAGTATTGTATTATCAAACCTTGGATGTTGATGCATTTTGGGTCTTTAGAGATCAATGACTTTTAAATGAGGTTGCCTTGACTTACTTTTGAAATTTTATGGTTTTTCAAAAAAAAAAAAAATCAGTACTAATTGTGATTGTGATCTTTTGGACTTTCGAGGTAATATCTAAAATTTTTAAAATAAACTGAAAGGAAAAAGAAGCGCAGGGAAAACTTTGGAACACCAACGTAAAGTTGACCAGGTCAAAACACAAAAAGCAGTTTCTCTCAGTTTAAGGGTGAAGGTAATGATTATAATTGCCTACTGTATTAATAGCAGTTTTTAGCTCACCTGAGCCGAAGGCTCAAGTGAGCTTTTCTGATCACATTTTGTCCGGCGTCCGTCTGTCCGTCTGTCCGTCTGTCTGTCTGTCTGTCCGTCTGTCCGTCTGTCCGTCTGTCCGTAAACTTTTCACATTTTCGACTTCTTCTCAAGAACCACTGGGCCAATTTCAACCAAACTTGGCACAAAGCATCCTTGGGTGAAGGGGATTCAAGTTTGTTCAAATGAAGGGCCACGCCCTTTTCCAAGGGGAGATAATCATGAATTTGTTAAAAATTAATGGCATTTTTAAAAAATCTTCTTCTCCAGAACCGCTGGGCCAGGAAAAATGAAACTCATGTGGAAGCATCCTCAGGTAGTGTAGATTCAAGTTTGTTCAAATCATGACCCCCGGGGCAAGGGTGGGGCCAAAATGGCCGACCCAAGTTTTACATAGGAA
>PRKT01001688.1:12476-22941 GCA_003671525.1 Saccostrea glomerata | reverse complement strand
AAAAATCTTTGAAAATCTTCTTCTCAAGAACCACTGGGCCAGAAAAGCTGAAACTTATGTGGAAGCATCCTTGTATAATGTAGATTCTAAATTGTTCAAATAATGACCCCCGGGGGAAGGGTGGGGACATTATAGGGAATGAAAGTTTTACATAGAAATATATAGGAAAAATCTTTGAAAATCTTCTTCTCAGGAACCACTGGGCCAAAAAAGCTGAAACATATGTGCCCATGGAAGGATCATGGGGTTGTGTAGATTTCAAAATGTCTAAATTATGATCAGTGGGGTAGGGTGGGGATGCATTATGTATAACAAGGGGGAAATCTCGTAAAGAACAGAATGGACAAAGCTTCTCAGGTGAGCGATGTGGCCCATGGGCCTCTTGTTTGATATAGTAATGTGGCGATTAGATAAAAGGCAGGGTGGATAACCATGGCCGTTTTTAATGTGACCCTTTTACTCGTCAACGTCACCGCCACCGTTATTCGGAAACTATCCGGACAGTTAAGATTTTCTATGGGAGAAAAATCCACAAGCAACTGCACAGCAACCACCTGTTGTTGCCTTTGTCCGTACTTATTCAACAGCATTAAAGTCACTTCCCATGGAACTTCCTCCTACTGTAGCAAGACTGAAAGAACTTCATATAGTTTGTAAATTAAAAAAAAAGAACAATGTGTACACCTCAAGTGCATCAAATGGTACAAGAAGATCTTTGACAAACTTGTCATCGTCAAGTTGCACGTGCTTTTGGCTTTTTAGCACTTTCTGTACGTGACAGCAGAAATTTTAAGGTTGAGTATACAATTCTGAACACTGATTTTACTGCATAGAAAACGAGATTCCCATCTGACTAGTTTTCGTAATTTTTGGTCATGCAGTCACAAAATTTCGCATATTGTTTTACCCACCGTTTCTTTTTTTCCTTTCAGTGTATAATAAGAAAATTAAAATCATCAAACTTTGGCAGTTGATTCCTTTCGGGGTCTTGGAGTGTCTTTTCCAAGAAGTAGGTCTGCAGTGACCTATTTTTTGGAATCTCAAGGCTCTTCCTGAGTATTTAGGATAGTATTTGGCTAAAAATAATTAAACTAATGTTTGATGAGAGTTTAATCGAAAATGTAGGTCAGTATGACCTTTTTTGGAATTGTAAGGTATTATCTTTTTATTCAGCATACTTAGACGCTTTACAAGGAAGTGATGACTGAGTAGTTGTGCAATTTTTCAGAAGAGCGACTCAAGGCCCTTAGGCCTTTTGTTTTAAATCTTATACTTTTATGGATCCTATATAGTGTTGCACTATTTTAAGATGACTTTAAACGCCTTAACGTTACCTGCTTAAATGAAAAATCATGTCCTTTTCATCAAGACATCAACGTTCAAGATATGTTTCTTCAGACTACAAACATAAATTTCAAAATAATAAAGCCATTTGAGGCCGTGAACAAGGATTTCAAAAGTTGTGTAAAGAATATAAAAAAAAGTCTCTATATCTTTATAAGAATGCATTGTAAAAATGGAATGTGCATATGGATTCAAGTTCTCTTAATTGCCTTTATAAACAGTACTGTACAATGAAATTTCAACCATTGAACGAATGTCACCAGTTAAAATGATCAAAGCCTAAAGTCTTTTAGATTTTCATAATATTGCAGCGGTCTATCACTAGGAAGAATATCAGCTGGGGTAGTTCGAAGAAAATAAGTGAAATCAAGCCTACTACGCGTAGTTCCTTTCCATTTTTTAATTTCAGATATGGAAGAATTAAGAATAGTTCGAACCAATATCTTGGATCTGATATCGCCGTTTCTTCTAAAAACATCCCAATATGCGTATTCTTTTGAAGATTGAAATCCAGGATACAAGATCGAGTTCAGCATTGAATGGAATATCAAGCGAGCACTCAACTCGGAAAACGATTTTGAATCACGAAATAAAGAAAAGGGTTTCATTATTTCATGCTTGTATAAGTACGTATATGTGAAGAATGGTATCAGGATGCCTAGTCGTTGAAGTAGAATTTTACTCCGTCGTTTCAAATTTATCATTTTGGATATGATTAAGAGACATGGTTCACTATTCCCAGTCACTTTCATTTCACATTTTAGTTTTCTCAAGTCAATCTCGTATGTGTTGTACTCCCTTAAATACTTGTATTTATATACTTTTGCATTATTCCAGTAGATATCCAACTGTTTGATGAGACCTTCAAAGCCTGATTTTGCAGAAGTGACATCATCATACAATGACAGGCAAACCTGACACATTCTCATCTTTGAAAAATCTTGTTTTGATTTTATCCTAGTCAATTTACACAGCTGAGACATAACTAACCATAATTCCTCATCTGCTCTACCGACACAGCTCAGCAAAGATTTTGTATTTTTGAAATGTTTACATTTCCAAAGAGCAGAACCTTTTGGATAGACAAATGTCTTGAAATCATTTGTAAACTTCAAGTATAATGCAGCAGAAGAGTCAATAAGATATGTAATATTCTTTTTTTCTGGACTTAGTAAATAGCGTGGATCGTGACTAAAGATACTTAAAAGGTATGGAGTAGAAATCTTTTGACGATTTGTACAAATGGAATTCTCTTCTCCAAACTTTTCTTTAATAGAAAATAAAATTTTCACGAGTCCTTTAGCTGCGACAAGATGAGAAAAGCTGAGAGAATTCGATTCACTGTCGCATATTTGTTTCGGTGTCCTTGTCATTAGAAGTGTTGTATTTTTTACAATGTACTCTTCAATTTCATAAAACATTTTACTTTGTAAAATATAAAACCGAGAAAAGTCCCCGAGGTTTGACAATGACATGTCAAATGAAATAATTTTATCCATTTCTAGTTGTCTAGGAGTACATGATTTGTAATCAACTAGCAATTGCAAAATGTCCCTTCCATCTCTGGTTTTGACATTTACAGACATTCCAGTTTTCAATAAAAATTCAAAACCTTTGAAATTACCACTTGCAATTGTCCTGTGCAATGGATTGAATCATTCGTCGTCGTAGCAAAAATTCATATTTGTACAATTCATGTTTTCCTGTAAAAGGTTATTTAAGTAAAATCTGAATGATCCATTAGGGTCTTCCATCATTTTGTGGAATGCAGATTTTTGAGAATCACCACAGTTGCATCTGGTAAATACCGATAACGGGAAAAAAGAGAAATAACCAGGATCTATATAATTCAAGGTTGGGAGTGTATTGTAAGAATCGTTTATACTCCTGGCTAATTCATTTATACTATCTTCACGTTGAAGACATTTTGTCCACATAGTATCAAGAATAAGGACATTCCCACCTTGCAGGCAACGCTTAATGTATATGAGAATTTTTGTTTGTAATATATCATTTGTAAATGATGTTTCAAGGATTAAATAAATAAAGTATTGGTGTGGATTCATATTAGCGATCTTCATAGTTCGACAAAAACTGCTATATGGTGGTGTGCAAGTCAAGCTTGGTACTATGGCTGGGAAATCCTTAATTTGTGGCAAATTGTTAAAAGCCAAATCCAGTATTGTTTCATTGTTGTTGTCCGGAAGACTTAAAAGTTTATCCCATATAATCTGATCCCAACGGAAATTTAAACACAGTTGAAGAAAATTAATATTTCCATTAATTGCTGCATAGTGCATTGCAGTTCTCCCTATATCATCTTGAAAGAGTAACTCTTTTCTTATTTTTTGTACAACTTTTTTAAAGCTGTTTCTACCGTAATCAATAATGGATATTGCAACTTCATATCCAAATCTTTCACTCCGAGCAAGATAATGAGTCACACTCTGATTTTTATAATCGAAAATGGGTTCAGAATGTCTTTGGAAAAGATAAGAAAGAAGACCATATTGTTTACAAATGGCTGCGGAATGCAGTGGTGTTGAACCATTATATGATTTTAAATTATATTCTGTTTCTAAATGAGTACTTAATTCCATTCTTCCTCTACAAGCCAGATAGTGTAAAGGCGTGGCACCATATGCATCACGTTCAGTTAAGAAAGCATTTTTATGCATATCATATATCATAAGTACATTCTGAGAACTTCCATACTCTGCAATCATATGAAAAGTGGTCATGTTATTCAAACACATGTTATTGTCGTATTCTATTTCCTCTGCTCTGCTTAGATCAAAATTATCCCTTTTCTGATACGCAGTAATGCAATGCTGGTTACAAGACACATTCAGAGACATAAAATATTGCAGAATTTCTGTCCGGTCAAACCTTACAGCTGTCAAGAGAGGAGTTCTACCCCCAGCTTCCCTACACTGTAAACTTGTAGTCCTACGCTCAATCAAGCGTTTCACAACCTCGGTATGTCCATTTTGAATGGCTATCTCTATTGCTGTCTCGCATCGTATCAATTGTCTGTCATCCTTACAAATATAGTTGAATGTTTTGAAATCAAACTCGTTGTCTATAACTTGCAAACGAGTCTGATGATACCTGGTCCAATACATTTTTCCTGAGCACGGAAGACAGGCATCAACAGCTCCATGGTATAATAATAATCTTACAATATCATCATGTCCATTTCTAGATGCCAGGTACAATGAAAAGTTCAAACTATTTCCAAATGCACTTTTGTGATTCACAAGAAAATATTTCACTATTGAGACATGTCCGGATTCTGATGCAAGGTCAAACGAGTTTAATCTGCATGCAGATTTATGTTTTGCATTCACTTTGTTACGTAAGAGAACACGGACAATGTGAAGATGTCCGTTTTGAGACGCTATATTCAAAAGGTTGTATTGCCATTGAGAAAATAATTTGCTAAATTCGACGACATTGTTGAATGTCGAGTTTATTATTCTTGGACCTTTCGTTGTAAAATTCACATCAGCCCTATATTTCAAAAGCGCAGTAAGTGTCTTGTGGTTCCCATATGCCGCAGCCACGTAAGAAGCAGTTATATTTCCATTATCGTACTCATCAACATCAGTAAATGGTAATTTCATATACAAGTCAAGAAAAAGAGCCATACTAGAGTAAGAACTCATCGTCAATGATGCTCTGTGAAGAAGGAATATTGAATTCTGATTAATAGTTAAAGTTTTGTACTCAATGCTTAAAAAGTGTTTTTTGCCATAATTAAGAAATGTGTTCTTTAATTCTTGGTTTTTAGAGCATGATACATAACTCGTTAAAAGTAAAATGTCAATTCCTTTAAAACCACGTTGTGCGTGAACTTTTTTTAGCAAGTGGCTGGATAATTGAAAACACCCCTTCTGTTTTGAAATATAGAATTGTTCTCTTCTCCTCTCTTTCTTTGTAAGGAAGTCAGAAAGGGATTTATGTAGAAATGCTATTTTCCCATAGCTTTGTCTGATGAAGTGATTTAATTCGTTCCCTATTATTTTTATAACTTCTACCTTCTCAGCATCAGAAATATCTGCAATTTCAAAAATGTCCTCTTCAGACAGGGGCTCACTGTTTGCACATAATATATTTCCAAATTTTTTCTTATGAGGTTAAATTTTTCATCATCTTTTTCAAATATTCTGTAAAATTGATTATAAAACAATGTTTCAAGACTTAAGGGGTTGCTTAAAGAGATGTCCTCATTTTCCGACAAGAATTTTAATGCATGTAATACAAAAAGCATATTACCTTTTCCGTATCTGACAGCTTTATCGCAAATTTCGTTAATATTAGATGTTTTAAAGAAAGCTTGGATGCGTTGGGTTTCTCCCTGGTTAAAATGTTTTACTTTTTCTTTGACAAGAAGACTTATATCTCTTTCATTTTGATTGCTCTCAGGCATCAGTTCATATACATTCATGTGTCGGCTTAGCTGCGATATCGGCGAAATTTTTCGACTTGAGATAAGAAACTTTATAAAATTTGGAAATTTTGAAATTCTATTTAGAAGAAGATGTAAAATATTATACTGCCCATACTCGATGCACTCATCTAAAGCATCTAAAGCAATAATATGAGTCGTAGTCTCATTTAGTAATTCTTGCAGTGACTTGAGGATAAGAAAATCCAAACATTTTTCTGGATCATGAAGACATTTGTCACCCTCAAAATACTCTCTGAATCTTTTATTCTGTTCTATATGCCATTTAAATCTGGGTATTCTTTTAGCTAAACCACCAGCTATATTTTTGACAAATAATCCAGGCATTAACGTCTTTTTTGATTCAAAAGTACAAATATGGAAAACGGAAATATTTTTGAAAATTGTATATCCAACGCCTCGCCCATCGTCCTGGCAGACTAGATGAGACATTATTGCTGATTTACCATAACCCATCTCTGCTAACATCATGACACCTTTTGAGGAAGAACTCACTTTATTTTCCAATTCATATAGCAGCCATTGTCGACCAAGTAGCTCACCATGAGCAGATCGATAGAATTCTAAGTCGATGTCCATAGCAAATGGGTACTCATAATCATCTGTTTTGCAACCTGCAGGTAAAAGAAAGTGAAATATATACATGTACTTTAATGAAGCCACGTTTCTTCCTTATAACCTTCCTTTTTATAATCTTTCAAAGTTCTCACTCCGCCATTGAAGACTTAATATGAATACTTCAAGGTAAACATTCATAATGTCAACTGTATTGGATAATTCGTTATAAAAATAATGCACGACTTCAATGAAATAAAACATAATCAAAAAGACAGTGTAAGATTTTTATACTGCGCACAGCAATGACAAGTTAAATGCAGTCGGGTGTAACAAATGAAATGCAAAGGCTTTATATACCCTAATGCTGACGTAGGAAATAGTGAACCTTATATGACCACGATCCATGTTTAGCTTCGAAAAATCAAAACAATGAATAACTACTGTCAATGCATAGATTCTTAACGCTTAAAATTGCATAAAAATATATATCAATCAGGGAAAAGTTGAGGTATGAATTGGAACATGTTTACTATGATTATTTTTATCTACAAATCTTAATACTTTTTATGCCCCACGTAATCCAAGATATTGGGTATATGGTTTTTGACCAATCCCACTCTCTGTTTGTCCACTGAAACGTGAACCTTGCCCATAAATAAATGCTATGGCTTTCAAGTCAAATCTATTCCGTGAGAGAAAGCCTTTTATTGGGTATTAACAAATTTGTCTCAGTCTTCTGAACTGCTCTTGGAGTTCATCTTGCTGTTGCTATTTTCCCCATGAGATTGACCCTTTGACCTTGACTTTGAAGTTTCATCCACATTTCCAAAACTTAATCCAGGGCCCTCTTTTTAAATGCTTGATGCTAAAGCTTTTATATCTTAAATTAGTTAATACATATAATCCTTGAGACGAGTCCTTCTTTGAGTACCGTAGCAACAGTTTTCGATGTCTTGATTTTGATATTAATTCATTTGGATTTTGACTTGTATTTGAAAAAGTTAAAAGTTTGTTAAGGCATCAGTGTTTCACAAACACATCTTGTATTAACTCGTGACTATGTTAACTTACCTTTTAAATAACTGTCCATCTCTTGCTTTACAAAGTATCTGTATATCATGTATATTATAACGACGATAAGGACTGGAATGATATGTTTACAAAGTCTCCAGATCCCTTCACTATTTCGTCTGTCTACAACATGTACAATGCCTGTGGACAGGTACAAGTCTATTTTTCGTCGCGAGACTGTGTTACTACGGAATTGTCCTAACTGTCTGCAGAATTCATTAGTACCGCTTTCTACATATTCAAGTTTCCTGTTCCTAAGTTCTTTCAGCAATGAAATTGAAGACTTCGATACTTCATAATTCCGAAGGGTGTGATGTTGAAACATTTGAATAAGTTTATCTATTGTGTATTTCAAACGATCATTAGTGATGCAAAAAGAAGGGTTATGAGCGTAATAATTGTTCCTTATGGTGCGAACGGAATCTAATAGAATCTTGTTTTTTCCAATATCAAAATAGACACAGTTTTGAAACAAAGACAGTATTGCTTGAAAATCAAATTCAACCGGAGTATTTGGTTGTCTTTTCACATAAGCGCTAAATAGCTCAAATTTTGCTAGATCCTTATCTTTTCCCGCTAATTTTCCAAAGTCAAGTTCTTGCCATCTTATATTCTTCTTAAAAGAAGAAAACCGAACATATTTTTCTATCCCCACCTTCCATTTCGTACAGTATGCACACCACTGATTTTTACCTGTGTTGCAGTAGGTAGTACACGGTTGGAAAAGTGATATATCCCGATTTATATCATTCCAAACATCTTCCAGACAGAGGTCTACATATTGTTTAAGTCCTCGATTTGCGAACCGAAGGGCTTGAACGAAAATAATAAAATTTTCCTCTTCTTTTGATTTCATTTTTTGTAAACACATAAACAATTTTGATTTATCACAATGGAGCTTCTTTGATTTCAATGTTCCTTTTTACCGAAGGTACTCGAAAAATACTATGTTCTTATGAACAATATCTTAGATTCCGAACTCTGCGTGTTGGAATGTGTATAGCTTTTTAGAAAATAAGTTTCGGTTTAGAAGACAGAGTTTATTGTTTCCGGTTCACTGGAAATTGATTCAATTGACTTTCTATAAATACTCTTGAATAGGAATATCGCCTGTCGTTAAGAAATCTACGTCACATTTAAAAAAAAATCAATAACATCCGAAAACTAATTACCATTTGTTTTAAACTATTTTAAAAATTGCTCTGTTTATGGCTGACATACAAGTAGGTCTAAACCATAAATAGTTTGCTTTACTTTAGATTTATTGAGCTCGATCACTGGTCGTTATTTTAACCTTCTTCAAAATCATAATTTTCTAGAAACATCTAGCACAAACTTTTACAAAGTTTAACGCTGCAGATATGCTCATGGGAGAATGTAAATGATTGGCGAAAGTACCTTTAGAATGGGTTTCCAACGACCGCCTTCAACTGTTCTAGGCGGTCACAAACACAAATGCAAAATGAAAATCTGGTAAGATTAAATGCCCTTACAATGTTAATTTCGACTGTCCTAAGATGTGAAATTATTGCTCGAAGAAACTGAAATTTAAAGTCTTTGCAGATAACGTAGTACGGAATCCATGGAGGAACATTGATTTACTTCTTAGGTGTTTTGGCTTAGTAATGACTTAATTGTTAATTCTTTGTTATTTCAATGTTTTTATTACATGTTTACTTAAACTCAACACGTGGCTTAATAGATGGAGGCTAACTGTAGTTCAGAAAAGAAGTAAGTAATATTTTGACTTTGAATTTATTACTAACGGCAAGATAAAATAATAGTTATGATCAAGTATTCAATAAGTATGCAAACTTGAAGTTTGAATTAATAATTAAGTTATAACGTTTAAGTCACAAGAAATAAGAAATATAGGAATTAATAAATATCGATAAATAAAGTTATAAAGACTTAGTAACAAGATATAACAGATAAGAATTAAGTATTCACAACCTTAAAGTACAAGTCATCAAAAACCATAGTTAAACATAGAACTAAACATTTCGTTTCTTAATAAACGTAAGCTAAGCTACCAAAATCTACATATCTACTTTACACTAAGTTATAACTAGCAACAAAAACTTAATGATAAATAAATCAGAACAAATAAGTTTTAGCAAATAAGTCATAACAAGTAAGTAAGTGTCCCTCCAGGGCTTCCGTAGATATCTCATTTCCAAACTAAATGTCATAAACATAACTTTTCATGAATTCAGGCTTATGCAATAGCTTTAAATGGATATTCCTGTATACTACATTAGTACATATATATTATTTTATACAATATACTTCTTGTATAGTCAAACCAAGGTTTCCCTGAAGCATGCCGGTGAAGATATTCTGAAGTCCAGTCTGAAGTCGGACCTCCTGTTGAAATTACTGGGCAATTAGTGCAGAAACCAAAACATTAAGACGACCATGAGGGTCGGTGTTGTAAGTACAGCCTTAATAATAAGTAGAGGTGTTTATAAATAATTTGTCAGATATATTTATTTACCGGTAATATTTATAAGGAGGAAAAATTTCATATATTTGGGTTTCCGTTGATGCAAAGAAAAATTCTTATTAGCACCAATATATACACAGTAGGCATTAATGCCTCACATACATTTAATAATACCAAAGTAATTGTTGATGAAAAGTGATTAAAAGTTTGATACATTGAAATGCTGAAGAGATCCCTAAATTAGGTGGGGGGGGGGGTGGAAATATGAACAGGAGGCTGTCTTTTTTTAGTGTGAAAATAACGTACTACACCCATCCTCCTGAGAAACAAACGACACACATCAGTGCCTCCATATTGCACAGGAGATGAGTAAAGAGTTTAACATTGAGGAGATATTACAGGAGGAAAACTCAAAACTGGAAGGTAATAGTTTAACACTGACAAGATATTACAGGGGGGAAACTCTATACTGGAAGGTAAAAGTTTAACATTGACAAGATTTTACAGGAGGAAAACTCTATACTGGAAGGAAAGAGTTTAACATTGACGAGATTTTACAGGAGGAAAACTCTATA
>PRKT01001688.1:0-11001 GCA_003671525.1 Saccostrea glomerata | reverse complement strand
AGTATATGTATAACATTTCAATATCATTTGAACATTAAGTAAAGCAGGATCATATAAAAATTTTACAAACTGTTCATTCCTAATTCATAAAGCAGAAAAAGCACAATAATACAAGTTTAGTAATAGTAGTAGTGAGGATAAAGTCGTTATATCAATCAATTTACATCTGCTCTTAATTTTGTACATTTGTAAAGATATTTTCCTAGTTTACATAACTCTGTTACATTTTTTGTCGACAACAATTGAACAAGTTTAAAGGTAGAGGGTTTTTGGTGATAATATTTCTTAATATACTCTTTTCTAACATTAGAGAAAAATGGACAAACCAGAATAAAATGATACTCGTCTTCAACCTGTGACATTGAACAAAATTTACATAATCTTTCTATTCTAGGAATATTAAAAAATCTTCCTCGTTCTATCTCTAGTTGGTGAGAAGACAGACGATATTGACTGATATGTTGTGCATATTTTTGTGATATTGACCTTTTTAAATATAATTGTAAATCAAAACTATCACTTAAATACTTATACAAAATGCACTTCGGAGAACTTTCAAAATAACTTCGTGCTTCTTGTATGAACATGTCATCCAATCTTTGTTTCACCTCAAACAGAAAAAGTTTTTCATTAAAATTATTTTTGCAGTTCCATGTATAACCAAAACCTAATGTGTCAACAAGTTCTTTTATATGTGACAACCAGCAAGGAAAAGTGTTTGATTCACACACATCTAACATTTCTTTGTATATATTTCTTAAAATACAATTATCGCTATTTTTTAATTTTAACCAATACTTCAGCATTTTAAATTTTCTGTTCCATTGTAATGGTTTCTGTCCTAGTTCAAAATAAACCATCATAGATGTGGTGCTTTTTTTAACACCTAGTACTCTTTTACAAAAATCTGAGTGGATACTTTCCAATTC
Organism: Saccostrea glomerata; assembly: GCA_003671525.1. Lineage (NCBI taxonomy): Eukaryota > Metazoa > Mollusca > Bivalvia > Ostreida > Ostreidae > Saccostrea > Saccostrea glomerata. Next base: position 10,072 of record PRKT01001688.1, on the reverse strand, counting down.
TCCTGCTGGGTGAAACCCCCAAACTTCACAACTATAATTTGCTATACTACCAATATATGTATCAAACAGTGACAGTTTAGTGCTTACATTCAAATACATTGGTTTCATTTTTGTTATTAAACTACTTAGACTCTTTCTACATTGTGCTGCTAGTACACTTTGTGTTTTGTTAAATTTACCATTATAATTCAAGGTTATTCCTAAGTAATTGAAATTTTCAACAATATCAATCAATTTGTTTTCATACTTCCAACAGTAATTTTTCTTCAATCTACCACCTTTTCTAAATACAACAATTTTAGTTTTATCCACGTTAACTTTAAGTTTCCACTTTGCTGTATATTGCTCTAAACAATTGAGCATATCTTGTAAACCTTGTTCTGTCTCTGAGAAAAGCACAGTGTCATCTGCATACATGATCAAAAACATAGCAATTTCTCTTATTTCTACGGGAATACACATATTCTCTATAAATTCCATCTCAAAATCATTAACATACAGAGAGAAAAGAAATGGAGAAAGAGATTCACCCTGCATCAAACCCTCATGGCAACTAAAAATTGAGAAAATTGATTTTTGTGTCGTACACAAGATTTTATATTAGAATACAAAGATTTAATAATATTCAGCATGTGGCAGTCGATACCACTTTTTGCTAATTTAGATAACATAATATTTCGATCAATTTTATCAAATGCTTTTTCGTAATCTACAAAACAGAAAAATAATTTTTTCCCTTTGCTAACAGCTCGGCTGATTAACCAGTGTAGAACAAAAATAGCATCTGTTGTACTATGACCGGCTTTAAAACCAAATTGTGCGTCAGTTATAATACTATATCTATTTGACCAGGTACTCAATCTCTCATTAAGTAAGGATGTAAAAAATTTTGACCAACAACTTACAAGCGTAATCCCTCTATAGTCATTACAGTCATTCATATTTCCCTTTTTAAAAATTGGGGTAATGATACCTTCTGACCAGCTTTTAGGAAAAACGCCCGAGGTAAAAACAATATTAATAAATCCACAAGGTAAACTACGAGAATATCATTATACTCAATAAAATATTCATTCAATAGATTGTCTATTCCCGGAGATTTTTCTCTCTTCAAACGTTTGATGACGCGAGTTATCTCCTCTGCGGTAATTGGGCTGTTCAGTTCAGGATATGCTGAATTGTCTATTTCTGAAGATACCGATTCACTATAGGCATGCATTGAATGTTGATTTGCGGAAAGTTCCTTAAAGTGGTTATAAAATTCGGACAGATCCGGTCCATGTGATGGATTTCTTTTCCGTTTGCGGAAAATGCGATAAAATTCTTTTGGATTTTTCTTCCTTAATATATATTCCATTTGATCTCCTTGGTAACGGAAGTATTCTCGTTTAACCTTTCTTTCATATCTTTTATAATTTCTCTTAGAAGTGACCAATACATTTCTGTTAAAATGAGTCCGAGAACTATTAAACAGATTCAAGTTTCTTAAATAAGTTTTACGTAACTCTGCGCACTTAACATCTAACCAAGGTGTATTGTTTATGTTTCTTCTTTTGCTTTCGTTGGATGAATTATTGATAATTATTTCCTTACTACAATATGGGAGAAATACATCATTAAGTACCTGCGTAAATGTCTCTACACAATTATTGACACCTTCTTTTGTTATTTCTACATTATCTAAAGCGCCCGCAAGATGCTGTAAATGACTACATACCCTTACTGAAAATATTGCCTTCCTGCAAATATTTGCTGCAAGTCTGCAGCAAACATTGCTGCAAGCTTGCAGCAGACATTGCTGCAAGCTTGCAGCAATGCATTCAAAGAAAGCATGACAGTCTATAGAAAGCTTTGGTGTTTGCAGCAAGTTAGCGGCAAGTCTGCAGCAAGCTTGCTGCAAACATTTTTTCCATGCAAATGAGGTTTGCTGCAAGTCTGCAGCAAACATTTGATTTTCCAAATATGGAAACCTTGCTGCAAGCTTGCGGCAAACATTGCTGCAAGCCTGCCGCAAACATTGCTGCAAGCTTGCGGTAAACATTGCTGCTAACTTGCAGCAAACAATTTCCTTATGGTTTTGGCACATTCCTGTGTACAAGCAGCAAGTTCGCAGAAAGCTTTTGTCCTGACCTAAATATGTTAAGTTTAGAGAAAATCCACCACATGTTTCTGAAATGATGCAATTTTATAAAGTTTTGATAGACTCTCTTTATGTTCCTAGACATAGTTTTTATACTTTTTTTTAAATCAAAGTGCATGATAGCTTTTTATATGGACAAAACTTAAAGAACTTTACATATAATTTGTAATTGAATATTACTGTGATTACACAGTTACTAATAAATTTGACAAAATTTAACTCATTTAGGTCCATTAATACATTTAAGAAGTATACATGATTGTGTGATATTAAAAAGAGGACTGAAATTTAAAATAAATAGATTTAGATTTGACCTAGCGTTTACACCAGTTACTCAAACTTGCTTTTAAGAAATATTCTATCAAATATCAAAATAAATTAAAATCATTTCTTACTAATTAGATATCATGGATGCCAATGAACACCTAAATCCAGATTTCGGCACTTTTAATCATTCAAAACGGTGTACATTCCTAGCAAAATACTGAAACGTGTACAACTTCAATTCAAACATTCAAAATGGCCAGTTCTGTGTTGACCCCAGTACAATCTGCATTTCATTGGCTGATTTGACTTGTTTACTGTTCTACATGAGGAGAGGATTCTGTTTCATTCTGTGCGATCATATTTTCTTTTATTTCGGCCAAATTACATTTACTTACTGGTGTGGACGTATTTAATGCTGTTTTGAGATCTGTCAGTATATCGCCATACAACACAGAGTTACAATCGGCCAGAGTACTGCTCACATTTATGCTATCACAACTGCTATCACTACAACTTACTTTTTCACTTGCTTTCTTGTTGTTTTTTGGCTGCTTCTGTTGACCACTATATTTTCGCTTTTTTCCCATAATCTGCACGACTTCAGAGTGTCAGGACGTCTTAAATTCCCAAAACAACGATAGTGCTCCTGAGGTGCCTGCGTCCTACCCCGCCATCTTGTACAAGCATCAATTAAATCAAAAATTTGCTTGGTAAATTTTCTTTGAAAAAAAAAGAATGTGCATCTTTTTTATTAAGTTAAATTCTTTTCAAAAAATGTTTTGCCGATTTTTACGAAAAAAAAAATCTGATGGCACCAGGATTAAAATTCTAAATGTCTTGAAAAATTATCCATAGGTAAGGGACATCAAACAGTTATTGAAAGCTACATGTACATTGCAAATAACTGTTACTTTTGTTTCAATGAAATTAAGATTGACTCCTAAGACATCAGCACATATTTTGGTGGACTCGCTTGGTCCTGCTAAAATGGTGACATCAGAGGAAGAAATCAAAGGTGATGAGGATGATGACATGGAGGAGGAGGAGGAGGAAGGCAATGAGGAAGAGGAAGAAGACATGGAAGATGATGATAAAGAGGTAACGATAGATGTCAGGGTGACAGAATGTGTTAACTTTCAAAATGTTCATGTCGACCAGGTCTTTATGCTCAGCTAGTTTGTAAAAATGTGTATTTTGATGTTATCAAAGTATAAAATTTAATGCTCCCTTCCCTACTACATTAGCGAATCACTAAGAATTGAAGTTGAAACAAAACTATTAAGAACTACATCATACACACTTGTCTTTTTTGTTAATTCTGCAGCTGAAAACGGTTTCTGTTCCTGTAACAATTTGACATTTGACGTACTTTTAAAAAATGTTATTTTTTTCCCGATAACTTTAGATGGAGAAGAGAAAGAGTTTTGATATTTAATTATTACATGTCCATCACCTGTGGCAAGATATTTTAATTTCTGAGCATGTTAAGATTTCTGACGCCTTGACCTTGATGTTGGAGCTAATTTAAAAAAAATCAACTTTGGTGATAACTTTAGAATGACATATGATAAGGCGTTCATATTTGACACAAATTCCATAAATAATAAATATTTTTCCCACAAGAACAATGAAAGCAGGAATTTGAATTTGCATGTTGTTTATAAATTTAATTTAGGTGGGTGGTAGTTACTCAGACATACATGTACATGTTACACAGTATTTGTCTGCTTTTGTCTTTTATTTATGTCATTATGATTATCAAGATTTTTTAATTGGATTTAAGAATTTAATTATCCAACAAAATTAAATAGAGATTAAATATCAAAGTACAACAGTTTTTTGTAACTTTCCTCTTGTACATTACTTTATATGCTGCATACCTTTAATGAGTCTTTAGGGTTAAGTACTATAAAATGTCAAAAACATATAATTATCTGGCTAGTGTAAATTTGTGTTCATAAGATTAACAGTAAGGTCTCTTTTTACTTTTCAGATTCGGGGAGTTGTCAGACGCCTTTACATCAGCTTTCAGTGGACAGAATGATGAGAATTTTTATTTTAATGTTATGAATAAGTAAATATATTAGATAGATTTAGCAAGCTCACTTGTACGTGTACATGTACGTCTAAACTTCAAGTTAGAATTACACGTACTTACACGTAAGCGTTAACATTATTTTTCTTGTTTAGCAGAGTATAAGCTGAACTTGTACTTGTAAGTGTTTTGATTGCAAAAGTGGTTTACATTAAAAAAAAAATCACCTGAAAAAGCAATTATTTCAATACGTATATCAACTTTTTACATTAATATATGCATATACTTATGAGAATAAGATCGTACAGAGCTCTTATATTTCTAATCGGTCAAAGCATGTTTCGAAAATCTAGATGTTGTGATTTTAACTTTCTATAAATTTATATTTATTAATTAGTAAATTTCAGATCTTTTAATCAGTATTTGCATAAAATATCCACACTTTTTGGAAAATAAACAGCAGTTAAAAATTAATAAGCTACAAGTATGGACTAACGTGTACTTAGCAATTTACAGGTAACCTGTGTAAGAGGATACATGTAGAGATTCGTCATTAGCAAACGTGATGATGTAATGCACAGATTTCTGTTGCTACACTTACACGTACGCGTACACATTGGTTTGCTAAACCTATCTCTTGTTAATATTTGAAGAGTGTTTCTGTTTATTATTAATATTTGACAGGTCAGTATCAGATATTTGTTCTTGTTTTTATACAGAACCTCAGGAGATAGTTAATGTTGAGATTTTATTAATATAACTAAAGGAGGAATGCCACACTAAAATTTTATTCCATAGATCTGTAAGCGGAAGTAGAACTCTTTCGTGTATAAATTACCAAAGTTACTAGCCAACTTGGCTTAAAGCAGTAAACTACCTCCAATTATCAATTATCAACCCAGGTAAGGGGATTTCTAAACTATGATCAACGCTAATTGAAAACACAGTTGCAAGTTTTATCAATTTAATAAAGTGAGAATTAACCAAAATGAATAATAAATAGTGGTTCTAGAGAATACACCTGTTGTATACATATCCCTAGACCAGGCAGGACTTGGAAAGGGAAAACTAAATATACTTTAATTAACCTACATCATAACCTAACAAAAACCTAAAAATTGGGAAAAACTTGAAACTAAAGCTAAGCTAAGACCTAGAGTACTGTTAAATCATAAAATTTAATTAGCACTACTAAGGGACCAAACAAAAAAGTGCATTCAAACCAGGATGTGTTAATAGCACAGTAAAGAAGAACTAACCACGAGACTGTGTTCCCCAACCCAAGTGAAGAAAACTACACGAGCACGGGTTTATATACCCTAGTTAGGCACAAAAATAAAAGGTCAAATGCTATCAAAGATCCTAAGCTAAGTTAACCAATCAGAAAACAGCTATCAAAAGTACTACGGAAAGACTTCCAACATGGATGACACTTCCTGTTTAAAACGTAGACTGACAGTTCCTGTCTCATTTGTATGAAACGACAGGTGATTACCGCTATCTTAAGCCAGGAATTCCTGGCTTGATCCAATCGGCGATCTTCGGCTGACTCCGCTACGCTCCATTCAAACCACAATAAACTAATAAGCTGCGACTATCTGCTGAGTCAGTGAGTCATCCTAAACCGATGAATGTATGTCATTTTCAATTAAGAGATGTTGCAGTTTTCTTTAATTCATGTAATGTAGGGTATGTAATGTGATTATAGCTTTGCAAGTTAATTGAAAACAGGAAAAGCGAAAGGTTTGAGTGAATGTATTTATTTAATTTGTAAGAAATTCAATTGAAATTGAGAAATTTCAGATATTTTTTAATTTGGCCAATCCTGACGAAAATTAAATTGATCCCAACCAAAATTTCATAATTATTGGAAATATATATAACATTTTTTCTAGAATAATTGCTAGATTATGTGTAATACAGATTTTAAAAAAACTGAACTTGACACATTTTGTATCAATTTGATGGTGATCAATTTAATTTTTATCAGTATTGCCCTCGCATGACAACCCTAACTATCATACCTGTCTCCATTCTACACAGTCTACACGTATATATGACAAAAACAGTTATTGACTGGGTATGAGGGCAACATATGATTTGTTGGACCTGAAGGTGAAAAAGTTGCCAGAGGCCGCAGGCCAAGGGCAACATTTTTACCTTCAGGTCCAACAAATCATATGTTGCCCGAATCCCAGTCTATAACTGTTTTGTTATACCCTTCAGTGCTCACTTAAGATTTAATCATTACGTACTATATTATCAAATACTTTATATGGAAAATATTATGGCTTAAAATATAAAGCAATAGCTGAGAAAGAACAAAATCAATTATGGTTTTATTATATGACAAAAATTATTGACCAGAAAACACTCCTCCCTCCTTCCTTGCCTTGTTGATAGCAACAACTCCTGTAGCTCTTATCTTCGGCTTTTTCCGTGTCGCCGATATTGAACGATAATTAATTACCTGTGACGTAGCAGTGACGTTGTGGTCTAGCAATTCTTATGTTGGACCGGCAGGTCGGTCAACAGTGAAATTGATAGACCAATGTAATAAACATTTCTTTTGTTGGACTTAAATTAGTAATTAATATATAAAAAGGTATTTATAAGGGTATCTTATTTGCCATAAAACCACATTTTTACAATTTCTTTGAAAAAATGCCTAACACATTCATATGAAACATTTTGTTTAACATTATTACAGAATACGTGTATTCTGTAGTTATTCACTGCAAATGTTAAACCGTATTAAAGCATCTAATTTGCAATAAATTAAATCTTCTTTTCAATTTCTCTGAAAAATGCAAAGAAAAAACAATCATACCAAAATACTTGTAAAAAAAGCTAATATCGGCCTATCAGTGCTCAGAGCATACGAGGGTTGTCCCAAAAAGTCGTAGACAAAGTTTATAATTTTTGAAACATGCAATTTTTGCATAGATATAATATATTTAATGTTCTTTAAAATTGTGAATTTTTAAATATATATCTTTCATATTAATATATATTAGGACGATTTATATGAAGTCCGATAAGGCCTGTCGGCGCACGGACAAAATTCGGAAAAACTTACACATATAACTATATTACATTTCCTTTTATTTCTTTAGTGCCATGTAATACATTGAACACAAATTTAAGCTTTAAAAACATACGATTGGTGTAGTGATTTTCATAGTATCGTTGGAATTGAGTTTGATGAAAATGACGTCGTCAATCGCGTAACCGGCGCACGGAGATATAATAAATAGTGTTGGATATGGTTTATATACATCAGAGATGGGAAAAAAAGTACAGAAATAACATTACACACCATATTTTAATAAAGAAGTTATTCTTAAAGAGTGCGATATTCAATGAGGGTTTTTCATTGTACAGTTTATTACGGCAATTAAGATAAGTTAAATCCATGTGCATGACATTCCATTTTTACAATCTGCACTCTTAAGATGTATAGAGATTATTATCTTATTTTCTAATATTCTTTGCACAACTCTTGAAATCCTATTCATGGACTCACATGGCTTTCTTAATTTGAAATTAATATCGTAGGATAGTATTTAAAAGAAATTTTGTCGAGTAAATATCGAGGATGATGACCATAAACACTTAGAATGTAAGCTGTAGAAATATTTAGACCATTTGTACAATGAGATTTTTTTTCTTCCAATTTTTCTTTTATAGCCTCTAAAATTTTCATTAGCCCTTTAGCGGCGACAAGATGAGAAAAGCTGAGAGAAGTCGATTCATGGTGGCATATTTGCATTGATGTCCTGGTCGTTATAAGCGTTGTATTATTTGCAATGTACTCTTCAATTTCATTATACATTTTACTTTGAGCAATAAAAAATCGAGAAAAATCCCTGATGCTTGATGATGACAAGTTGAACAAAAGTAATTTCTCAAGTTCTAAATATTTAGGAATACACGATTTGTAATCAACTAGCAATTTCAAAATGTCCCTTCCGTCTCTTGTTTTGATATTAACAGACATTCCAGTTTTCAATAAAAATTCAAAGCCAAGAAAATTGCCGCTTACAACTGTCCTGTGTAACGGATTGAATCCTTCGTCGTCTTAGCAAAAATTTATATACAGTGTATGTACAGTTCATGTTTTCCTGTAAAAGGTTGTTTAAGTAAATTCTGAATGATCCATTTGGGTCCTCCATCAGTTTGGGGAATGTAAATGTTTTAGAATCGTCACACCTGCAGGTTATGAATACTGATAGCGGGATAAAAGAGAAATACGCAGGATCTATGTTATCCTGGGTTGGGAGTGTATTAAAAGAATCTTGCAAACTCATGGCTAATTCATAACTACTATCTTCACGTTGTAAACTTTTTGTCCATATCGCATTAAAGATAAGGACATTGCCCCTATGTACCGGTAGACAACGCTTCATGTATATGGAAATTTTTCTTTTGAATATATCATTTGTAAATGATGTTTCAAGGATTAAGTAAATAAATTATTGATGCGGATTCATACTAGCTACTTTGTAGGTCGACAAAAACTGCTAAATGATGGTTTGCAAGTAAAACTTGGTATTATTGGTATATATTGCTGCTGGAAAATCATTATTTGTGGCAAATTGTCAAAAGCCAAATCCAGTATTGTTGCATTGTTGAAGTCCGGAAGACTTACTAATTTATTCCATACATTCTGATTCCAATTGATTTTTAAGCAAAGTTGAAGAAATTTTATATTACCATTAAAAGCTGCATAGTGCATTGCAGTTCTCCCTTTATCATCTTGAAAGAATAATTCTTCTCTTATTTTTTGTATATTAACTTGATTTTGACTTTTTTTTACCATTGACAATAATGGACTTTAAAACTTCATATTTATAATTTTCACTCCGAGCAAGATAATGAACTACACTCTGATTCCTATGATCAAAAAGTGGTGCGAAATTCTTTGAAAAAAGTAAGAAAGAAGAAAATATTGTTTACAAATAGCTGCAGAATGCAGTGGTGTTGAACCATTATATGATTTCACATTATACTCAGTTTCGAAATGACTCCTTAATTCTTGTCTCCCTCTACAAGCTAGATAATGTAATGGTGTGACACCGTATACATCGCGTTCCGTTTATAATACATAAAAAGCAATTTCTTCGAACTTTCATACTCTGCAACCATGTGAAAAGAAGACATATCATTCACAAACATTTTTGGTCGTATTCGATTTCCTCTGCTTTGCTTAGATCAAAATCATCCCTTTTTTTGATGTGCGGTTATACAATGCTGAGTAAACGACACGTTGAGAGACATAAAATATTGTAGAATTTCTGTCCGGTGTCGCATAATATTTGGTCCGCCTCGTTTAAAGGTCCGGCCGGACCAAATACGATAACATATTTGGTCCGCCTGGCTCTATAAGAAAAGGTCCGCCCTCGGCCTATTATACAAATTGTATGCCTGTGTTCAATCGATATTAATTGAAAAAACTATTGTTTTAAAATTAATTGAGGATGTAAAGTCGTATTAATAGCTAGTGTTACCTCCAAGAGAATGTAGTAAACAATAAGTTAGAAATTAATACATAAATAGTTTATTTATTGAAGAAGTGTATAGATTTATTGATCGAGTTTCCTGTCTGGAAGATGGGACATGCGTATTTT
>PRKT01001687.1:36753-44253 GCA_003671525.1 Saccostrea glomerata | reverse complement strand
AAACAATTGCTAAGTGTATAGTTATGATTAGCATTTGTGCTTCTTTCAAGACTGTGAATGCCATAGCATCTAGCTTAAAACATGAACCAAATTCAATCATTTGAAAGTTGTTGCACGATGCTCAGGTGACCTATAAGGCCCATGGGCCTCTTGTTAAAGATAAATAGTAAAAGCGTAAAAAAGGTCTAAAAACTATACCACGTTGAAAGTGCTATAGCATTAAAACTACGTAGGCAAATTCAATAAAAATTGCAGATAATATGCTGTAAATTATAAGGAACATTATATCAAAATTTCAGGATATGCTTTATCGTAAGAATTTTTATGCAGTATACCATCAACCTACCTTAATTACCTCAAAATTGCACAGGAATCATTGAATTAGACGTAAGCACGATAAAACGCTTCACGTTTGTATTTTCCGAGAGTGGAAAGTCAATTGTGACGTCACACAAAAACATAAACACGCAAAATTATCGAAAAAGAGAGTATCTCTGTAACCACACTCGAAAAAATATTAATTAAAAAAATTGCTTCATACATGTATTTTTTTGTTTATTCATCAAGATATATTGACAGTAACCTGTTTATTATGAAATAAAACTGATCATGACCGGTTAGGTTTGGCTAATGTGTACTTTTTCTCGCTGCACTGAGAATCCAAACACTTCATCTATGATGTCATTGACGTCAGACTGCAGGGTAGAGAGAAACGGATGTGTTGATTTTGCAATTTCACAATATCTTCTTGTTGACAAGATGTTTAAAAATCTCAAATATTTATTTTTAAAAATAAATGTTAAAAAACGATTTTAGAAAAAAATATGTCAGAACTGATTTTAACAACGTTTAACATGTACTCCAGTATCGCGCGACTATGACGTAATTTGTCTTTTGAGTCATGTGACATTTGCCCCGTCTCCCCTTGTCAAAAAACTCGATAAAATTTTAAACTTACTAGCTGAAATCCGGTCCATGTGCGGGGGAAATTATCGTTTTCTACTAACAGATCTATTCCATCTTTCATCTATTCTATCTGTCTATTCTATTGACAGTTTATTACACAGGTATATAGCATGACAAAATCCTTCAAAGTCCCGCAATTGGTTTAGAAACATAAATAGATAATTATAAGAAATACATTTTCTAATATTTTGGGGATTTTTTTTACTTCTACAAATATCAATTTCATTAAAGGCCTCTTCTTCTTACATGTTATAAAGCAACTTTATTCTGTTGTTCCGTTGTTCTATGTTATACATCATGTACTACATGTACATATAAATTATTGAAAAAAAAGCTTAGATTTCATCCTAAATGTATAAATAACTTTTAAAAATAAAAGATTGTTTGTAAAAAATCAACTGAAATGAATTCATCGAATAACACATTTTTAAAGCATTTAAGTAAATTATTTAAAAATCAAATTGCACCATTTTATATGTCTAAAGAAATAACCATGACCATTAACCGATATTTATTTATAAAACATATGCACAACTTACTAAGATATATTCACAAACTCATCGTATGTGTTACGAATTTCTTTACATTTATTTCCATGCCCATTCAGGAAAAACAATATCGCTTCGATTTTCTTTTAGACATCGGGTTCGATGCCACCTGACTTTCTAGAACTTTCAACAAATAGCAAGATCGGGCATAAACGGAAAGGATTTGCACCTTCTGTTTTTCTTTTAATCAATGATCAAAGCTTATTTCTTTTATATCAATTAAATCATGTTTTGATTCAATAATTCATAAATGACGTTTTATGAAATAAAAACGTTTGCTTGTTGTCAGTTTTTTTTTTTCAAAATGCCAGATACTTAGATCCGCCACACTAGTACTTTTCTCTCCTGAGTGCTATTTCGAGGCTGTTATTCGAAAATGAAAGTATACTTTTAATTTAATTTCCAATAATTACTATGCGAATGAAATCTGAAAATAATTTACGAACATCACCTTATACCTAGTGTATTCCTACAGGCTTAAGTAAGAACTCTTGTGCAGCCGTTTCAGAGTTTATTTGCAAATTTTGTTAATTTATAAGCATAAATTTAACCATTGACTTATATTTTTACTAGATCACTCGTAAAGTACCGGAATAGTCATTGAATATCATTTGTAGAAATTCCCTAAAAGTGGTGCTCATAATGCATATAACTTGCTCGCGATTGGCATGGGGAGTGTCCTAACATACAATGTCAGGTAGCCATATTATACATCCTCGCCTTCCCTTACTTTTTTTTTAGATTTACCAATATGAAAGCAAAAGCCCTAATATTTAACATACATCATGTAGTTCTCCATAGCTCCGCCCACTGACGTCAAATTTACTATAAAAAAATACTCCAATGAAAACATGGAAGCACATTTAATGATTGCCAATTACTTAAGTTAATTATCAACATTAATGAAATGAACAACAAGTGGATTTTAAATTGTGATCAAAGTAACTCTATCAACTTTAATGATAGACGTGAACTAGATTTAGGTAGTCGGAAGCACAAATACGTGTACACTTCTCGGCCACCATGTTGAAAAAGTAAGATCGCAATGAATGAATCGGGATTTAGCCGGTTGTGAAGATGGCCAAGTAGAAAATGAAGTTGATTATTCATTGTTTACAAAATCAGATGGCAATGACTGGGACGATGTCTGTATCAGATGATGATGGTGGAATACATGAATTTGTCGATTTCTTGGTGTAATTAACTTCTATGATGGATGACTACGTCTCACTTGAGACCTTCGATAGATTCATGTGGTAATTATGGATTGATGCCTCTTTCCTTTGTCTGGACCTTTCATAATATGACGCGCTTCGAGCCCAGTCTCATTCATAGTTTGGATTGCTGTTGCTTTGAGACTGTCTATTATGTAGCGTTCAGATCCTTCAAATTTATATTTCAGGTAAGAAATTTATGAATACTTTCATACCAAGGTTTATGAGCGGGATACAAGATTGCCTCTCTCATACATTTGTAAAACATATGGGTAGCACTGCTGTCGGGTTTTGAAAGAAAGAACTTTATCATTTAACTTGTTCAAATTTTGAAATAAATTTCTTACATTTGTATTTAGGTCATCTCTTCCGTTTATGTGCCAACCTTGGTATTAGCTTTTGCTTTGTTATGTGAGTGAAACACGTATAAGTCATGCCATTTTCGTCAAAGTCCAGGATTGAATCTTTTATAAAATGATAGTGAAACCAGTCCTTGTAATACAAATGAATTGCTATGTTATACCACAATGCCAAACGCAGATTGATTGGTGGGGAATATGCACTTTCTAGAAAATAGAAAAGTTTATGGAGATCAGATTTGGAATTATTCCCTTGTGTTTTGTGGGGCGAGATGTTTCCTCTGTCATCCTTTGTTTTAGAATTCCAGTCATGTATTTTTTTGATGTTTTGATTGATTCGGCATCGACGATGTCAATTTCCCTTCTAGGACCCGATATTCTTTGTTTGCAGCAGGTAAGCCAGGCATACCTTTCGAAGTAATTTTATGATACTCTTAATTTGGTGTTTTTAAGTTCCAGCTTCGCAGTAGAACTGTTACAGATTGGAAGTAATTTCTTTAGCGCTTACCAATGAAAGGGCAATGTTGTGGTAGATTTCCAAATGCAAATTTACAATGCACACGTTATGGTATTTACTTTTTAGCTTTTACTGTTTAACTTTTCTATATTATTATTATTACTCTATTTTTGCACATTATTGTTTTATTTACATATTATCGTATTAATTTAATAATTCAAACTATAATAAATACAATAGCCTTTACAGGAAAAATTTGTTTAAAAAACGTAAGTATATATAATAAACTATGAAAATTTTGCTCTATTTGGTGTGTTTTTTGTGATTTTGGATCGAGTCATTTCCTGATATGTTTACATCTGCTTCTCAATAACTTTTCTACATCGAGCACTTTTACTTGGTGTTTCAGGGGGAGGCAAACCAAGATCTCCTGACTGCTTAAGACCCATTTGAAGTAAAGTTTGAGATCCATGTGGAACTAGGTCAGAGGCTATAATGGAGGTAAGGAAAGAGCTAAATTCTTCATCACAAAAATGATAGCCTTCATACTATGATTTATTGGCTTCTGTTGATCTTGATAGGGATTTGTTTGGAATTAAGTCATGTGTATTACAAGAAATTATTGCAAGCAGTAATATAGCACCATCATCATTAACTTTTTCACCTCTGGGCGATCAGTGGGTTAGGGGGATAACACTTAATTTCCCAGAAGAACTCTCAGACTCCATGACTAATGTATGTATTTAGTAACCATGGGGAGTTGTAGAAGACTCTCAGATTTCCGCGGACGTTGTACATAGTAAAAAACATAGTTGAATAAACCAGTAATCTTACTTAAAGTCATGAAGTTTATTGTATATCATTTTATTCATATTTTAAAGATGAAGCACATTTAAATACTTTGCAAACAGTTTATTAAAATTACTGTTTTTCTTACGTGTGTTCAAACGCCATTCATAAACATGCAGATTGACATTTGATCTTTTACTAGTATTCAATAGAGAAATATAGATTTCACCTGAATGATCAAGTAACCATCAAACTGGAATTTCAAAGTGTTTATCATAGAGGATAAAAAACAGGTGGAAACTAAATATGTAGAGTTGAATCTTTTCTGAATCTTATTTCATATCTAAAGAGTTGCACGTCTTATAGTGTCTTCAAACTTAGTTATATAATTCTATCAAAATAAAAATAATAAACAGAAAAAGATCTTAGCAGACAAAAAATGCAATCGAATATTTAAGTAGATATAAATGTAAAAGATTATGTGCGACAGTGTGTGTAAAATAACCTTTAAGTACATGTTTATTGCTAAGGCTAGCAGCAATCTAAGCAGCAACTAGCCCCGTGGATGCTTACACTGATCCTCATAGTGATATTCTGAATTGATTGTTTCGTTTATTATGACTCTCTTCTACCTTAAAAGATTATTCACTAAACTGATGACTTAAACACGAAGTACGTTAGAAATGCACGCAAAATGCCGATGAAAAAGTAATTAGATATATGTGTTTTAAAACAGAACATGCTAACCTAGAACTTAATTAGTATATATATTTCTGAAAGCTGGCGCGGGGTCTTTGGATTTTTAAAGCTTAATCAGTAGTTTTGTAAGTTATATTAAAAACTTTTTTTATTTACCATTTGTAATTACTAGGATCAAAGATAAAAATTAAGTTATACTTTAATAAGTTATTTCAATGTAAAAAAAAAAATCAACAAATATAATCAGTTTCAGGACGAAATATGTTCTCGGCAGTTTCAAACTAAGTGTATCATATGCAGATATCCAAGTCTCATTGATTATATTCTATGAAATTAGTCAATAAATTGATTGTCATTTTATCCCTAGGGAGAAGGTTAACGAAAATGACAAAACCTATTTTCGGCGTTTTAGCTACCATTACAGCGTGTGTTTTGCAGGTGGTTGCATTCTCATACGGTAAGTTAACCTTAATATTAAACTGAAACATAACGATAACAGGTGTAATTATACGTGTAATCATACCCTGTCATAGGTCACACCCGCTGCATGTTTGTTCCTTGTCATGATTGAGAAATGCAAGTCTCAGTGAACATTTTGAATAAAAAAAACGTCAATGAGCATTTGGCTTTATGTCATACGACCCATTTTTCAATCAATTGTAATATGTCCTTAGTATTTGTCATCTAAGTACTGCTTCTTTAATAAGTTCCCTCACAAAAAAATGAAATACCTTACTGATGTACGTATACATGTCTCAATCGACCAACGACAGTACAATAAATACTTCTGCATATGCTATTCTTGCAATATTCTTTAAAAAACCCTTTGTTTTGTGTTTTGTTTCTTTTCAACATTTTCTCAAAATTTTGATTTTGAATGTTATGGAAAAAAAAATATATATTTTTAAGTTCATTTTTAAGTCACCTGAGTAAACTCAGGTGACCTATTGCTATCCGTTTTTATCCGTGGTCGTTAGTCGTTCGTAGTTCGTTAAAATTTAAACATTTTCAGCTTCTTCTCGAAATCCACTGACCCAATTTCAACTAATTTTGGCATATATCATCTATGGTGGAGGAAACTAAAATTGTGAATTTCATGGTCCCTGACCCCCTTGGGCCTGGGTGTGGGGCCAAAACCACCAAAATTAGTGCAATCTTTAAAAATCTTCTTCTTTACTACTGGACATCAAGCTGTCAACCTCTTGGTATGATTGTAATCAGAATCAGAATCCCTATCAAAATTGTGAAATGCATTCTTTTAAAGTCTTCTTCTCTGCTCTTAGGTATTAAATAAACTAACTAAGTACATAGTTATGATGAGCAAAGTGCCTCTACCAAAATTCTTTATTTAATGGCCCCAGGGTCAGAGGTTCTGGTGTTAGGCGGGGCTCTATTGTTTATATAGTAAAAATGCATTATTTCTTTAAAAATCTTGTCTGCTCCTTGGTATTAAATAAATTAACAAAGTATATAGTTATGATGAGCAAGAGTGCCTCTTCCAAAATTGTAAATTTTATGGCCAAGGGTCAGGGGTTACAGTGTTAAGGCAGAGCTCTAATGATTATATAGTGAAAATACATTAAATCTTTTGAACTCTTTTTCTCTGATCTTAGGTATTAAATAAACTATTCACGTATATAGTTATGATGAACAAGAATGCCTCTACCAAAATTGTGATTTTTAAGGTCCCAGGGTCAGGGTTTCTGGTGTTAGGGCGTGGCTTTTTGATTTTATAGTGAAAATGCATAAATTCTTCTAGAATCTTCTTCTCTGCTCCTGGGTATTAAATAAACTAACTAAGTACATAATTGTAATGAGCAAGAGTACCTCTTCTAAAATTGTAAATTTTATGGTACCTGGGGCAGGGTTTATGATGTGAGGGCGGGGCTGTATTGATTATATAGTGAAAATGCATTTATTCTTTGAAAATCTTCTCATCTCCTAGGTATTAAATTAACTAACTAAGTACATAATTATGATGAGTAAGAGTGCCTCTTCCAAATTTTGAATTTTAAAGCCCCATGGTCAGGGGTTCTTGTGTTAGGGCGGGGCTGTATAATGATTGAAAATGTATTACATCTATGAAAATCTTTTTCCTCTGTTCCTTGGTAATAAGCAGGTGAACTACCATGTATGATGTGCAAGGACTCTTCTTTCAGAATTATGATTTTCAAGGCCCCTGGGTCAAGCATACAAAGAGGGGAGGGGGGTGTACGTATATACTGAAAATGAATTGTTTACAATCTACTCCTTGGTATTTATCAAACATTTTTGATAAGCAAGTGTGCCTTGTCAATCAAAGTACTGAAAGCACTCATGGGAGTTGAACGTGGTGTAAAATAAAATCTTTGATTGGGAGATTAGGTGAGTGAGCAATATCATTATTTCAAATACAGACAACTGTTTCAGATTTTTTTGAGTTGCAACAATCTTGAGAAAGACATTCAGAGACATTGAAAAGCAAAAAA
>PRKT01001687.1:18723-36534 GCA_003671525.1 Saccostrea glomerata | reverse complement strand
AAGAAAGGAAAAAAAATGCATGGGCTATAATGCTTGCCTGCCTACATTAGTCCTGTTTTATACCCCCTGCGTGAAAAGCGGGAGGGTATTTATTAATCGGGATTTCTGTCCATCTGTTTGTTACGCTTTAGGTATACCCATCTCTTATCCACAACTCCTCTTACACCACTGAATGAAATTTTCATAGAATCTTTATTACATATTGCCATTGTGCACCTTATATAACTTTTTCATCCTACACATATTTTGGGTTTCCCATTGCAAAACATGGACACTGCCATCATATTCATATTAGAGGCGGTTGATCATTTATATAATTCACTACTCACAGTCTTCAAATTTGTAATGTATTTTTCCTGGGCACCTTTACCCATGCGTTATGAAAATTTCAGTTTCAATGTTGATAAAATGTGGATTTTCACACAGCATCCTTTTAAGAGTTAACATGTTTGTTATATAACACTTCTCTGTGAATATAAATGTATTTCAATTACACAAACATTATACATGGAGTACGTCAGAACTTAATCTTTTTTAATATTGTAAAGAAAAAAAAGCAATACCAAGTTAAAAACAAATATTTAATGACCAAACATAAAAACAGTGGTATATGTGAGAGTTTGTGTGCGTACAAATTATCTGGTATGTAAATGTGGTTTTCCTTTTATTGAAAAAAAAAATTTACTTCATTTTGTTGTTTTTTTTAAAAATCGCGATTTTACGAAAACATCGGTGTTCGTTTTTGGTTTTAACATTTATAACAGAGTACTAGATCTACCGCTTTTGGCAGGTGATACTGCTGATTTAGTAATAAATACGCATGTTTCCTAAATTTTTTATGCATTAACGTGTTCATTTTAACCAAGAAAATGTTCATGAAAAAATTAAATAAATTCTGTGCACCGGTAAAAAAAAAAGCTAAATATCCGAGACCGTCGGGCGTCGGGAAGACCAAATTTTCCGCTTGCCGTCAGTATGTAGAGTTGTCGTTCGTATCTCTTTCAGTGTATGACGCTACACTAAAAATGAGTTCCATTACGAAAAACTTTTGAAGTTCTATATAATTCAATTTTTCTTTGAACGAAATCTAATATTCAAAAGAAGATTACTTTATCATTGCATTTATTTACATTTCAAATTATGAAAATTAGATCAATTCAGGAGAAAATGACATGAACTATATGTGGCGGATGTTTACGCATGTTATCTGTTGGTTACCATCGGAGTAAATCGGTCGACACAGTAGACTCGCTTTCGGCTCTATATAATCAACACAAATTATTGCGCATGGTAAATGCATAATGACTATGGGAGATTGAACATAGTTCAACTCCCAAAAATTGTGCAAAGTGTATAGTTACCTAGGGTCAGGGGCTCATGTGTGGTAGGGGCACTTTTGATTATTGCTGAATATTACTGATAAGTTGAAATGCATTTTTGTTTCCCTACCCTGCCTATGGGTATTGAGTAAACAAACTAAGCAAGTGTATAGTTATGATTAGCCATGATGCTTCTTTCAAAATTGGTCGCCCGCGTGGCGCAGTGGTTAGAGCGTCTGCGAAGTTAGGAGTCAATTCTTACGTCGCGGGTTCGAATCCCACTGCGGGACGTGGAGACCGGTCAATCGGATGAGACCAGATAAACCGAGGCCCCGTGTCGCAGTAGGTGTTGGCACGGAAAAGATCCCTCACTGCTCAAAGGCCCTGAGTGCCGAGCATAGGACAAAATTTGTAGCCCTCCACCGGCAAGTGGTGCGGTCTCCATATAAGTGAAAAATTCTCGAGAGGGACATTAAACAATATACAATCAATCAATCAATCAATCTTTCAAAATTGTGAATGCCATGGCATCTAGCTTAAAACATGAACCAGCTTCAATAATTTGAAAGTTGTTGTATGATGCTCAGGTGACCTATAAGGCCCAGGGGCCTCTTGTAGTTTAAACAAAACTATATTGTTGCATCAAGTCTTTCTTAGTCGATAGCTTGCCCCGTATTAGAAATCGATCGTACTTACACGTAGAACGTGCTCTTGGGCATAGAATGAACTGGGAGACATAAACTCCATATATTGGATATAAGAGTATGAGGAAAAGGGAATATGAAACTGTAATTAATGTTAAAAAAAACATGTGAATTCCATAAAGTTTTTACTTCATCTATATTATGATAGCATGTAGATTTGTTTCGATAAGATAAAGGACAGCGAGACATTAAAATAGGAGATTTTGAAGGATAACACGTTCGCCTCTGAGAATCAACTTAAACGAGCTTAACATTTGTATTTCTGCCATAAAACTCGTAGGCAGGTCTGAACTAATACCTCCAGCAAAGCAATTTTCATTTTCTGTGACTGTAAAATATATATTGTAAGGCTAACGAATAAAACGAAATACGTATACAGTAAAGCAAAATCAGCCGCCCTTGGCACTTGTTACATTATAAGCTGGTCTTACTTTTAAAAAATGTTTATTTTTTTAAACAAAGAATTGCATTATTTTTTCAGCTCATCTCCAAGCCATTGGATTCAGTGCCAAGCTTTCTCGTGACATCCAATTAGGAAACGGAGAAGCTGTAAAATACGACACACTGATCACCAATGAAGGGAATGGTTATAACCGATGGTCGGGCCATTTCACAGCACCCATTAAAGGACTGTACCTGTTCTCCTGCACCATACTGGCCCAGCATAAATACCACGCACATATTGAAATAATGAAAAATGGATCGAAAATTTCCACCTTATATTCGAGCACCACTGACCAAAGTTCGCAGACCGTTGTACTGGTTTTACGCGAGGGAGACACCGTCTGGACAAGACAATCTTGGACTGGAAGGCGTCTGCATGACCACGTGGGATACAATATGTTTACAGGAGTTCTGATATCAGAAAACGTCTAATGATTTTATTGATTGAAGAGAAAATCCTGTTCAAAAATTGAAGTAGAATTCAAATAAAATAAAGTTAAAAATTGAGTGTGAAGCTATTTTTTCCAAGATATTAACATTTTTACATTATTATCAAAGCATCTTTTACTAAAAATTTGCTCAAGTCAAAGTGAAACGGAGTCGGTGGAATCCTTTTTATCAGATAGTTTATTTGTAATTAGCATACATACGTTTAAAAAGCAACCTTTTCAGAGCATTCCTTTGCGTATCGAATCAGTTTTAAGAGATGAACGCCACTTTTAGGAGATAGCAGATTTTTACTACAAATATTAAATAAGAAGGTTATCGACGGGAAAGCCGAAGTTATCTCGTCTGTCATGCTGTATATTTTATTGTCTCTTGTCATTAAAATGTCCAAATATCTCTTAAGTCTTTTTTTTTAAAGTTGACTTAGCTATCTTGGAACAACTTATGGATGGAAGTGATTTTGTGTATTAATAAAACGGCGATGTATTCAATTATTTAGGCACATACCTCGATGATTCTTTTTATTATATAGCTAATAAATACTCTATAATAAAAAAAACCAATGAAAATCCATAGGTTTTTAGCGGTCAATATCTTAGAGTTTAATCGAACGCTTATACTTACTTTGTATTACATATGAGCCGTCCCATGCGAAAAAGGCCCTTATGTACTTTGACGTCATAATGAGAAAAACGACGGTAAAGATAACGTCATTATATGCAAGTTGCAAGTGAGACATTTCTCATGAACGTTATCATTTTTTTTTTGCATTATTGTGTATACGAATTAAAGCTTATCAAATAATTTTAAAACGAATATCTGTTTTTAGCTCAGAGCTTTGTTTCACTTGGACATTACAAATAATGAGCATAAATTTTGCTGAGAGATGATATTTATTCCAAACATAAGATTTTTTTAATATCCCATGTTTACGTATTAATAGAGGTTGAACCTGCATGTAATTCAGTATTTATCATGTACACTTCCTTTTAACTGCTAAAACATCATAACCAAAGTGAATTGTTTTACAAGAGAAATTCTTTTACCGCAATAAAAGTTCAAGTTTGTTCACATTCACGATTAAAATATTGCTGAGGTCTAGCGACGCCAAGGAATTTGAAAAAGTTTGGTGATCAATTCTTCGTAAAGCAGATACATAACAAGGTAAACATCTGAATTTTGTAACAGGATTTTACAACGGGAAATGAAATCTATAAAATTATTTTGTCTGTATAAACGTCATTAATGACGATTTGTCTCCGTCACAGCCAAAATGACATATGAGTCAATTCTATTTATTAAAAAATATTTGACACTACAGACGCATTGTGTAATTTGTAATGTTTAGCTATAGGGGAGAGTCTGGAAAATAAATGAAAAAAAAAACCCTTGAGATCCCCCCCTTCAAAATAAAAGAAATAGTGCTTCAAATTAAAAAAAAGGACATTTTTTTAAATAGGGACATTGATGCTATAAAAGGGGGGGGGGGGGGGTGGCAACTGGTTCTTTAGAAAACATCTTCAGTCTAATTCAACAAATATTATATTTGGAAGTAATTTCCCCCTCCCGGACGTACAATACCACATGTACAACATAATGTACATGCCTGCTTCTAATTACAAAATTAATTTACAAATAAAGAAAGCGATATTATATTCAAAATATTTTTAAACAAACATAATATCCTGGAAATTTTATCTGAGAGATTGAATGCAATATCGTTTGAATATTTTTTTTTAAATTCTCATAAAAATGCTCGTAAAGTTTATTAGAAATAAATAACGGTAGATTTAACAAGTAGTTTATACATCATGCATGCATGGATCTAGGAGGGGCGGGGATAACAAATAAGATTCCAAGATTTAATGAAAAAGACACAAATAAAAGGTATTCCAGCCTCCATTTTCAATTTTAAAAATGAGCAAAGACAGCAGTGATGTTCATTAATGTCGGTGATACCACCAGAGATGACTCACTTGATGCAATGTACATGTAGATCTATACAAGATTTAATTTCATCACAATTTAGCTCACGGGGCGTTGCAGAGATATAAGTAAGTAAGTAAGTAAGTAATTTATTTATTTATAGTGATATGTGTACATAATTAAATTCGTTTGTTTACAGACTGTATAAAACAACACCCGGCCCATCGGGCCTATATGTCACTTTAAACACAATATTGAAATGCAATATATAAAGAAAATAAAGAGCACAACGTTAAATAATAACAAAAAAGTGCATGAAAAATAGACATAATTGTAATAAATACATATTTTATATGCATTTTGTATGCTAAGATTGGTAGTGTCTGTTATAAAGATTATTGTTAGATGAAAATGACATTGAAATATTATTTTATTTTTTGAACATAAAGGATTGTCTTTGCATGAATGAAAAATACAAGTACTTTGCAACCTGTCTAGGATAATTTAAGATAAGTAAACATAGTAAATCCATGTCTGACCACCCCATTTGATTAATGCCAGTATTTTCAAAAAGTTTTGATCGATTTTCAGAGTAAAAAGGACAATGCAGTAAAAAATGAATTTCGTCTTCCACATTATTTCTAGAACAAAGCGTGCAGATTCGATCCTCAACAGATTCACCATGATATCTACCGGTTTCTATTCGTAAAGGTAAAATGCCACATCTAAATTATGCTAAAATTGAACGTAAATATTTAGGCATATCAAGTACTACATAATTTTCCCTACCAAACATTGTTTTAAAATTAACATAAGTCCGCAGCTTTGGAATTCCTGAAATCTCATTGCTCCAAAGGTTTGAGTAATAATTGTGTATTTTTGATTGAACCATATTTATATCTATCATAAGCTTTGACTCAAAATAGTAATCCAGCTCTAGTTGGTGTAATATATCTTTCAAATCACTGCACCAGTTATTCCTACACTTATTGTAATCAACTTCAAAAACAATTCTTGTAATTCGATCATTGTCAAAGGATAAAACTCTATTCCAATATCTGATTATATTTATCCAACGTCTATATTGACTTGGAATCCATCCAGTGTCTCCATAAACCCCCAATGTAGGAGCAAAACGGTGAATCCCAATAAAATACCGAATAGCTCTGTTCTGAATATTATCTATAGGCTGTAACTTTTTGTAACCCCAGACACTGGATGCATAATCCAAAACAGGTATGACACAAGAGTAAAACAGTTTTTCATAAGCATTAAACCTGAAATCTTTATTACTATGAATCGAAGATATAATTTTCCCTAGTGCACGCCCTCCTGCTTTAGCAAGATTTTCTGCATTTTTTATGAAATTACCGGTGTGCGTAAATGTTATACCTAAATACTTATAATCTTCAACTGTATCTAACTTATTAAGTCCAATATAAAATTCTAAATTGGCTGCCCTTGACCTAGTTTTATTAAAATGTACACACTTAGATTTATTGGTGTTCATAAGAACTCTCCAACGTCTACACCAGCTATGTAGTTTATTTAATATACTTTGTAAATCTTCTGGAGACTTGGCTAGTAAAGCGATATCATCTGCGTAAAATAAGATAGACAATTTTCGATCAACATGTTCTATGCCTAAATTAAGATTATTAATATCCTGTACAAGATCATTTATGAAAATTGAAAATAAGGTAGGAGATAAATTATCTCCCTGTTTAACACCAGTTTTGCATCTAAACCAATTTGTAAGTTTATTATTCACTCTTACACAAGATTCTGAACTTTGGTAAATATTCTTTATCGAGTTGTAAACTTTACCATCTATATTATGTAACAAAAGTTTGTAAAGCATCATATCCCTATCGACAAAATCAAAACATTTTTGGAGGTCAATAAATGCAACATAGAGATTTTTATTGTTTTGGACTAAACTATTCAATGTAAATAAATGATCTTCACACGATCTATCCTTTCTAAAGCCATTTTGTTCATCTGCTAAAATATCGTTATTCTCTAGATAACTCATAATTCTTTTGTTTATGAAGGAACTGTACAGTTTGCTAATACATGGTAACAGACTCACGCCACGATAGTTCATTGGAACTCGTTTGTCTGAAGAGGGATCCTTAAGAATAGGGCATATTATTGCTTTCCTCCACACCGAGGGGATCATGCTTGTATCGAAAATATGTTGAAAAAGACGACATATTGTATTGATGACTACTGGATATTTCAAAACACTGTAAGGAATTTCATCGAATCCACAACCGGAATTGGATTTTGCACGCATCACTATATCAGAAATTTCCTGAAACGATACATCATAATTAATTTCATCGTTACACTGATAAAATTCTTCTTCCATCCGACGTTCTCTAATATCTTTATCTTTTTTTGAATCGTTGTAGTGGACATTATCAAATTCGGTACTTCCACACCCGTTGTACAGATTTTCAAAATCGACTCTCCATCGTTCCAAGATTTCTTGTTCGTTAGCTATAACATTTCCTTCATCATCCAAAACCTCCATTGGTATGTTGTGTTTATTTCTAGGGCCAAGTTTTCGAATTTTATTCCAGAATTCATTTGGATTTGTTGAACTCATATCTTCTATTACATTAGCAAATGATTTCTTGTAGGTGCGTTCAGCGCCTCTAAGGGTTTTATCAAATAAATCTCGTGCTTCGATATATTCCCGTCTAAGTGCAGATTTGACTTTTCTTTCCCCCTT
Organism: Saccostrea glomerata; assembly: GCA_003671525.1. Taxonomy (NCBI): domain Eukaryota; kingdom Metazoa; phylum Mollusca; class Bivalvia; order Ostreida; family Ostreidae; genus Saccostrea; species Saccostrea glomerata. The sequence goes on along the minus strand of PRKT01001687.1, from coordinate 28,954 downwards.
ATAGCGTATGAAATTATTTTCCGTTTCCCGTGTCACGTTCCATAGATCTGTTAATTGGTCAGTCCAATATGGTTTGCTATTTTTAAAACGTTTCTTATTACTTCTTGGCTTAACCTTTGGAAGTTTGGATTCCATTTCATTATATATTATTTCACATAGTTTTCATAGATCTCATCAATACTCTCTTGTGCTTTTCGGCTGTTTTCAATCAGATCAATTGTTGCTATCAAAGCAGACCTTCTCAATTCGCTTGACATAAAATCATTTGGGATCCTATTGAATTGAAAACGATTTTGACAGTGGTCACTTTTTGGGGTACTAGAAACTAAACAACAATCGGATAAATTAAATTCACACATGATGACGGAATGATCAGGAAGTTTTGATTTTTCCCCGACAAAGTTCAATAGTTCAAATTCCGCTACAATATTCTGTATAGTTAATACCGTAAAGTTCTTGATTCGTCTAAATACGTCTATTGGTATGCATATATAATCTACTACAGATTTTCCCTTCCTTGAAATACATGTGAAGTTATAACAAGTAAGACTTTTAAGCAGTCTGAAATGGCTGTTTTAAACTGATGTCCTGAAATGTTTTTTACGTAAATTTTAGAAAAATACGGCATGCACAAATCAGAAAGTCACAATATAAAGGCAAGTATATGAAAGATTTTCTATGATAGAAAAGACATTTGTATTTTCTCCTCAACTGATTATTTTTATTTTCACTTATTTTTTACCGTAATTCAAATTTGTTTCGAAGTATCGAAGTATCTTTTTCTTATTTTTAAAATTATTTTTTATTCATTTTTGCAAAATGATGATTGTGTTTGTTTTAAGGGCATACAAGCATACATGGAAATTATGTCTCTCCTTTTTTCAAAATTGATGTGGACGTTTGTGCGTAAAAACATAGCCTGGCTACGCGAATTTGGGAGGACTCTGATTTTGACCCACTCATAATGGCAGGTTAAAATTTACTTGAATACTCAAGCTGAAGTATATTCGGTACAAATATTGTGACGATTAGGACCGACAATATTGAAAGGAATCATTAACATGTACAATATTGTTAGAAACATACATAAAATGTGTCATCAGTAGGATAGTCTTGGCATATATAACATGTTTTATCTGCATCATTTTTTTCAGTGTACGACAATCAATATTGGTATGCTTAGTATAAGTGAGATTTGTGGTGTCATTGTCCCCAGACACAAAAGAATGTACGAAAATCCTCCCCCCCCCCCCCCCCCCCCCCCCCCCCACACCCCCCACCAAGACCCTTTCTTTAACTTGTTAAAAAAATAGAAATGGATTTTTAATCAAAGGCGGGTCCAGGATCGCTCGACCCCCAACCCCCACCCCCGGTTTAAATGTTTTGTATGTAAAACGTTTGCGTCCATTTTCCTGATATCAAGGTATAACATAGCTTATTTGTAAAAAAAAAAATGTCACCTTCTGAGAGCTTCGCCCCAAGACCCCCAAAATGGTCTTGGCTTAGACCCACTAGGGGCTTCAGTGCAGCCCCAGACTACCTGCCTTCTGCTGCTAATTAATGCAGATGGAACCTCTCCCATCAATAAATTTTCTGATTCACTCTAGCATCATTCCTTCATATATTTATCTAAGTCACAAAATTAAAAATATTATACTGTTTAGTCCATTATAAAAAAAAAATCCTAGATTCTCAGCTGAATTTTTTTTAAAAAAAAAAATTGAGGCCAGGGGGCAGCTTATGTTTTATATTTTTTGTATTTTTCAGATTTTTTTTTTGACCTGGTCAATCGTTGCATATTTATCTAGAAAATCTGAATAAAAATCATAGTAGAGGTCCATTTATCTCTTACTTCACATAATCACCAATTTTTCACAACCAATGACCCAAAATAAAATTTCGAGGCGGGAGTAAAAAAATCTGACTAGGCGGAGATGGGAATTTTAGATATATTTTTATAATGACCTTATGGACCATTACGTGTACAATGAACATCTATCGTATATAACAGTATTATCTGTTTTATCATAATGGATTAATTTTTTTTTTTTTTTGAAGAAATATATTTATGTAAGTAAAGTACAAGTATGTAAAATATGTTTTATATGTCAAAATATTTAAACAAATAGCTTTTCTTCATCTTTAAAAAAAAAATGGCCCATATACAGGTAACTGTTTTCATTCAAAAGGTGAGTTGTGAGTTTTAATGATATTAAATTCCATGATATGCAGTCACGGGGATACGATAAGAGTAAAGCATAAAAATGAATAAAAACCCTCTGAAGTCCAGTGTCTGCAACGTTATTGCTCACAAACATAATCGTTCGAGTAACATGCGTGATCGTTCGTGTAGCGCGAGAAATCGTGTTTTTGGCAGAATCTTTTGCGATTTAATATAGCGTGATCGTGCGGTAAGAAACGCATAAATTTTGTTTTGTAAGTTTTATCAGGATATTATTTGTTTAATTATCTTTAAGTTTGTCTATATTTTTGAATCAAAATAGAAAAAAATGGTGGGTGATTCATATAATTGAAGTAATTAATAACTGTCAGAAAATAAACAATATAGTAAGTCGCGCAATTTAGAACATTCTTAAAAAAGTGTATTTTTCTAAGCTTAAATGCATCAAAAATGTTCATTGTTTTGTACTGCAAATGAAAAATGTTGATTTTAGAAATTGACAGATGGAAAGGGTTTTTATTCATTTTTATGCATTACTCTTATCGTATCCCCATGACTGCATATCATGGAAATTAATATCATTAAAACTCACATCTCACCTTCATAATCCGATAGTAATTGCAGCAATCGATAGGAAATTTTATCCTTATGTTTCAATGTTACATTAATTATTTGGCATCTAATTGAAACATATGAAGATAATAAACAGAATTCAAGATCAAAGTCCATAAAACAATACAAAACAGAAGCAGATCGAGAACAGAAATCCAAAACATCATAGGTGGGACTTTATTAATTTTTATTAGTTTTTGTTTAGAATATTCTTTTCTAATTTTTAAAATCGTTTCATTTATCTTTCATCATATGTCCACCTACATTAGAGTGTTCTCTTAGAGAATCTGAAAGGTGAATGTGAATTAAACATATAATTATATAATGTTCTGTTCACATGACGAGTTTCATCGCAGTTAATTAATGAGAAGTAAATTAATGCGAATCAAACTAATCAGAATTAAATTGCATTCACACGCCAGCAAATGCTAAGTGAAATAAAACGAATAATGATTTTCTTCTAGAATCTGGCGTCAGTAAAGCCATTATGACATCACTTGCAAATCACATCACCTCATGCAGAAGCAGATTGATTTGACATATTTGTCATACTGTCTGTACTTACATTTTAGTGATTCAAACCATCTAAACCAATTTTTCATAAAAGGATAGAACAAGTACTGAAAGCTGACAACCGACATGTGGCATTTGACTTAATTGTGCAATTACGCAAGTGTAGGGAGACAAGGAATCATACAAAATAGTCCACCTTGACTAAATCAGTGCACTGCTACATTATGACGTCATAGTAGGCGAGATGACGCCAATTCTAGAACACAAGTTTTCGTAATATAGATAGTTTTCGATAGGCCTGAATTTAGCGAAAGTTACCTCCCATTGGTCGCCATATTGGAGGTCGACTCGGTGATTTTGCCTCTTTGTCTTACCAAGTTTAAGAAGTTGTAGCAGAAATATTTGGTGGAAGATATTTAATAAATATCTTTTTATTAAATAAAGGAGGCTTCCAAAAAATTATATACTTCAGAAAAATAATGATTTTTAATTCAAAAAAGCAAATATAAAAATTTTAAATTGGTTGAACAATGAAGGAATATGAGCATTTGGACCTCCAGTATGGCGGCCAACGGGAGATAACTCTTGCTAACTTTGGCCTATCGAAAACTATCTATTAGTATTTAGAGATGTAATTTAACTCTAGAAGATGAATAGAAACGTGTAAACATTAAAAAAATGAAATGTTCTTATTTTGTTATGCTGTATTTGTCATTTTGATTAAAATCTACCACAGATGACGTCATATGTGTATATCAAGTAACTTGGGAATTGATCATGTCGTGTAAAGAGTGTACTTGTAAAAATAGATATATTTATATAGGAAGCGCAAAAGTGCACACACAAAAAACATGGGATTATATTTTCTTCCTCACAACAATCGTCAAAGAGACTTAAAATATTGAATATAGTCTGTTCTCCATTCATTTGACCCTGTTATTTCTGGTAGAGTGAAGACATTCTCCTTCTTTTGGTCAGCACTTTTGTACAAAACAATGTAAGGAACCCTTTTGTGTACAGAACAATACCAATGCTGAAGCAGCTTACATGTATATGTCATTCCTATTAATGACAAGGGGTCCATGTGCCACATCGCTCACCTGAGCACTAAGGGTAGGAAAAAGTAGAAAATGGCTTTTTATTGTAAAGTTTAAATCCAAAAGTAGTCCCATAACCAATCATGGATTTGCTATTTGCCTTCGGCTCAGGTGAGCTAATAACTCATAAATCGGCACTTAAATGGTCATTTTTCACACCTGAGGTAGGTATAGGTTATTATCTTATTTGATAATTTCATGTACATATAAATCTTTCTATGAAATATTCTTTACCATATGTGTAACTTGAAAAATTAGTTTAGAGGCCTACTTAACACCGAATTGGCAGCGGAATTTCTCGTCATTTCCTGATCACGACAAGGACCAGAAGGGGGGGGGGTGTTATAGTATTTCCTTCAATACCCCCCACCCCCTTAAAAAAATCAGAACAATTTCTGGACTCATGTACCAGGAATATCATATCTTTAGCAGAATTGTGCCACTGAATTAAAGTTAATTCTTTTTGGGTACGCATCATGCAACTTCCTGGATGGTGCGTAGGTTGTTGTTAACATCTGAAACCCACGTGTATTTCGGAGTAGGTATGTTGACTCTCAATTTTCTTTTTGAAAGCCGCATAAGTGGTATTATTCCTGATCTCAAATTTTTTTTTAAGCATTCGTCTTTATATTCTTTTATGAATTATCTGCTGAGAGACTAGTTAATTATTTAATTTAATTAAAGCTATATAGTAACATATATTGATACTACACTGCTTTGTGATATCCCTTTTCTGACTTTTTTTTGTTGCACTTTGACCTGACCATCATCTTAACCATGAAGGATATGGAGATAACGAACAGTATTCAATACCCAAGTCCATAAATCAATACAAAATAGGAGCAGAGCAAACACGGACATCCGAAACATCAGAGGTGGGATCAGGTGCTATGGAGGAGTGAGCATCCCCTGCCGACCGGTCACACCCGCCGTGAGCTCCTTGTCATGATCGGGAAATAATAGAAAAATCCGTCGTCAATTAAGTGTATAACTAATGGACTAACAATTAGTATAAAAAATCTCAGTCAGCATTTGAATCAATGATAAATTGTTTTTACTGACATGGTCATTCTATCGACCATAGAACTTACGAAATGATGACTTTAAACGAGACTGCCGATAGTCTTGTTTCATCAACCTGTTTGTCAATAATTTACATCATTTAGAAATTATTCATACGTAAAGCATGCTCTTGCGTATCGAATCAACTGACATATGTAAACTCCGTATGCATTTGATGAAGGTATATTGCTGCATAGGTAAGGGAAGTTGACGATAGAAAAGTGAAAGTCATCACGTTTATCATAAAGCTTCGTTGTAAGATTACCATTATTGTCTTTTTCAAGTAAAATGTCCAAGTATGAAACGGTTTTGGTATCTTTTATTTAAGCTCATCCGGAGATATTGTATCGACATAGAAATGGAAATTACCATTGTTAATTGACAATATGTCATCGATATATATCTAAATGTCGAGTTGAAGGCCACTACATATATCCCGTAGAAAAAATAGTTGTCCATCTAATACAGATATTTGCGGATGGAAAAAAAATAAATTAAAAAATAATCTATAAAATATCAAAACATATTTTGTGGATTGCGCTCTCATTTATTCCGAAAAAAGATCCGTGGTTTGTAAACAAGGTACCATTGAGCGTAAACAAGGTACATCGAGTGTAAACAAGATACATCTAGTGTAAACAAGGTACATCGAGTGGAAACAAGGTACATCTAGTGTAAACAAGGTACCATTGAGTGTAAACAGGGTACCATTGAGTGTAAACAAGGTACCAGTGAGTATAAACAGGATGCCATTGAGTGTAAACAGGATACCATTGAGTGTAAACAGGATACCATCGAGTGTAAACAAGGTACCATTGAGTGTAAACAGGATACCATTGAGTGTAAACAAGGTACCATTGAGTGTAAACAGGATACCATTGAGTGTAAACAGGATACCATTGAGTGTAAACAGGATACCATTGAGTGTAAATAGGATACCATTGAGTGTAAACACGGTACCATCGAATGTAAACAGGATACCATTGAGTGTAAACAAGGTACCATCGAGTGTAAACAGGATACCATTGAGTGTAAACAGGATACCATTGAGTGTAAACAAGGTACCATCGAGTGTAAACAGGATACCATTGAGTGTAAACAAGATACCATCGAGTGTAAACAAGGTTCCACTGAGAGTAAACAGGGTACCATTGAGCGTACACATGGTACCATTGAGAGTAAACAAGGTGTACCAAATAGTTTGTGCTTTTTGAAACTACTCAATGAACAACGGGGGGTAAAAAATGTTCACAATCCAAATAACTACCACGAATATAACAAAATTCGTTTTAATAAAAGGTGGACATAAACTAAATCAACTGTTACATTTTAGGACATGCTGACTTCAAAGGATATTAGTGAAATCCTTGTAAGATCAAGTTATATGTCAGTATCCTCTCTTTTTTTATTCAAAATTTTCAGGAAACGGGCAAAAAACCCCGTACATTTCAAAATTGGGACTTAAGAAGACCACTTTGCTCCTGATATATGGCAGGCGACGAACAGATGCGTCGAATTCTGGTGGCTAGACCCTTAGGCACTCCCTTAAAAGTGTGTGGGGGATGATAGCTAGAGGGCATAAGATATAGGTGGGAGTCAGTGGGTTTGGTGTGGAGACTGAATTCGATTTCACCATCAATCAGGGTAGATGTAGTATCTAGGAATACGTTTTTCGAATAAGATGCGTCTACTGTAAATTTGATCGACTGATGAAAGTGTTGGCAAACGTAATGAATGCCTCGAGGCTCTCGCGACATTCCACCCACTTCATCTCTATATCGTCAACCAGCTATGGGGCCTAAATGGTGCTTGAAGTAACAAGTTGCGTTCCAGTCTGCCCATGAAGACATTGGCATACGACGGTGCCATTTTCGTACCCATAGCAGTGCCATTAACCTGCAGGTAATATTCACCATTAAACATGAAGTTGATGAACTTGAGAACATGTTCAAGGAGCTTAGCAAGGGACTCTGTAGAAGGAATTTGTATGGATCTACTATCCCAGGCTTCTCTACAGGCTTCGATACCCTCATCGTGCGGAATAATGGTGTACAAAGATGTGACGTCCATAGTCACGAGGAGGGTATGATTTGGGAGGCCAGTAGAGGGCGTCTTGTTAATGTAGTCCGTGGTGTCCTTGAGATAGGATGACAAATTCTCTACGTGTGGATGGAGATGTAAATCAATGAATTCAGAAATTTTCTCCGTGGGGTGTCCAATTGCGCTGACTTTGGGGCGACCTGGCATGCCTTCTTTGTGACCGTGACCTTGTATCTACTTGGTAGATCCGACATTTAGGATATACAGTGTTGTTGGTTTTTTAGTGCTTTACACTGCATGAAAAGTCGCGTTTAATATAATTTAATAAATTCGTTTACTCCAGTAAATTTCTTGTATTGAATTTAATTTATGTATAACGGTACATTTTACATGAGATATATTGTGATATGATTAAATACAGTTTTCAAATAAGTATAATCATATTTAATGCAAAATACGTCGAGAATAATATAGTTTAATTGAGATAATTATACGTTCCGTTTAAGAATATCGACATGTAAAAGTAAATATGCTTATACTTAAAGTTTAAGTACATTTTTGGTATTTTGAATATGTCATAAATAATTCTTTATACCTAATGTAAACTTATGTTGAAACATTTTTGAAAAAAAATATTTAGGCACCCTATTCATTTTAATTTATTTATTTCTCATTTTTATTTATTTAACCCTTATGTAGATTTTTCAAAACTGTGGAATATAACTTAGTTTTTCCTCTATCGACTACCACTGTAGTACAATTACATCGGGATCGAAGTCGGGCTCGAAAAGCAATTTATTTAAAAACAACACACCGCGCCGAAATTCAATTTTTTGGAGAGTTCCACGCAGCCATGTTGAACTTGATCATGATGTTGTACGGGAGGAAGGGGCGAAAGAGAGTTACTCGAAAAGGAGAAGCATGATAAACTTTGGATGGAATTTATGTTTTAACAGAAGATGAAGACATTTACGACCCTGTTTAGCGGTAGGAACAATGTACAAAATTTTATCATGTGTCCTTGAATGAATAATTGCCTCTGCTACTGATAATGTTACTGTTCCTTAGTCTGGGCTGTACACATAAAATGCCTGGCAGTAAAAACGTTTGGGCAAGCGCTATTTACATTTTGTAATAATTATTTAACACTTTTAACCATCTAACTTAAAGATGGATTTTAACCAGAATTTTCTCGTTTGGGATTGGTTTCAGAATTTTTGTCACTAAAGTGTTCCTCTGTTCAGCATTTACAGAGAGTGTTGTACAATGTAATAAATTATTTATTTGTTTCTTAATGCTTACTCAAGAATATATTGAGCATTTATTTTGATTATTTAAATAGTTGCAGTGTGGACTGTGCCTGAGACGATTCCCCATAACGCCGGCTATGTAGACAGCTTGTGAAAATGGTGAGAACCATACCGCTCAAATTTTCTATTATCACAAATAAAAAAACAATGTTTTATTAACTTGTATCTTTTAGCATAAGAGTATAAAAATATTGCAACAACTTGAAATGCTATATACCAAGTAGACAATACGAGGTTTATATTCTAATTTTCCTTATCCTAAAAATACAATAGCAATGGATTCTGAGCTATGCATAATTTTTGTACGTTAAAAACGTAAGCATGAATTATTAAAAATAGCTATCACATTCTATGATACACAATTATGCATGCATTATTTACAGGAATCCAAATGCTCACAAGAAATGACAAAAGCAGTATGAAGATTAACACAACGGTAAGATTTCTTAAATTTTCTGATAAGATCAATAAAATCACATTCAGGGTTCGAAATTAACGTTAGTCCATTAGTCTCAGACTAATACATTTTCATTAGGACTAATAAAAATTGAAGCTAATTAGTCCGAACGGACTAATTAAGTTTTCTTGGGAGAAAAAAGAAATTACCGATGTTCAAATTTTCCACAACCTTCACTGGAAAACCCCATATTTATTTTTAGCTTTCTAGGTTCTTGGCAGGAAGTTAGGTAATTCTGAGTCAATTCGGTGCTTAATTTTAGGACTCGTTGGTATGAATTAAACATTTTAGTGATAATGATTTAGTATGACACATAAAAAAAAGATGTCGGATGTTTAGATGATGTAATCATCTATAGAGAAAAACGAATGAGATCGGGAATACGATCGTAGTTCCTGATTGTGCGATTTCAACGAATTCTTGGTATAAACATTTCATGTAAATGCTTTGTTTATTTCAAAAAAGTATAAAAAGTACATTGCAAAATTAATTATATTTATTTATTTTGATTTTTGACGGACTAATTAAATTGACCGCGGACTAGTAAAAGTAAAGAGGTACTAGTCCGGCCGGACCAAAACCTAAAAATGTTAGTGTCGAACCCTGCACATGAATTGATGTATTTTAGCTCACCTGAGCCATTTTAAGACCCGAGCGAGTTTTCTGTTCTGTGTCTGGTATTCGTCGGTCATCTATAAACTTTTCAAATTTTTACATTCATGAGAATTATTCCTAGTTTGAATAAAAATCCCTGCAAGATACATCTTTTCTTTCAGAAATTGTGCCAGAAAAGTTTGAAGTAGCTATGGGAATGATCAACATTGAACTTGCTGAGGCTCTCTTCCTGAAAGTGACTTGACCAGATATTTGGCTACCCAGTATGAGGTACGAACTAATCATTTGTTGTACAACTTATTGTGTATGAGATTGCCACCATTTACTGGAAGTTTGCATTTGT
>PRKT01001686.1:45044-58318 GCA_003671525.1 Saccostrea glomerata | reverse complement strand
AAGTTGACTGATTCTACAAATTGTTGGAGAAAGGTGTCGTTGTAAACAGTGTCTGTTGGGAGAGGATTGTATAAATTAGAGAATTCCGATTTCCATACATTTTGTACAAAAGTAGGTTCAGTAGAAATATCCCCTTCAACTGTATAACACTCTTTCGGGATTTTATTTTTCCTTTTAGGCCCGAGAGATTTAAGCTCTTCCCAGAATCATTTCGGATTTTTTGACGAAAAATGTTCAAGATTAATAGCTAGGTCCAGGTTGTATTTACGTCGAAAGAATCGCATTCGTCTGTCGAGGTCTTGATGAGCTTTCTTATATTCATCAAATGGTCTTTGTTTTAATGCATGTTTTTCTTTTTTGTATTTTATACACACTTTTTCTTTATCCCGCATGGTATACCATAAATCAGTGAGTTCATTTTTCCAATAAGTTTTTTGTGTACGAATTTTTTTAACGTGAACTTTTAGACCAGTTATATTTTGGAATCTTACACTCCATTTCCTTCGTTATAACATTATACAATTCTTTGTATGTTCTATCAATGTTTTCTTGAGATTCACGACACGTCGCAATGCTTCTGATTATATTCAATAAACAGGTTAACGTTCTTGTGTTTGTTGAGGACATAAAAGATTGAGGGATACATCGCATTTTGTATTTCTTGAATGGGGGTGGGGAGTCTGTATTTTTGTGCTCGGTTGATTTTAAATCCTCTCCTAAATCTCTTATTTTAAAATCAAACATTAGAAATCCATGATCGGGAATACGACAGTTTTCACCCTGTAAGTTTACTAATCCAGCATTTTCAACAATCTCATTACACGAAATTATCCGGAAATTTGAGCACTGATAATAAACATCATTCGGGACACAAATATAGTCGACCACGGAGTGTCCTCTGGTAGATCAAAATGTATAATCAATTGACTCATCACCAAATCTACCATTCAGAATGCAGAATTTACAGTCATTAAGAAATTCTATGAATAAGTTTACATGTTGATTTTGCACACTGTCAATGTATAGTTTGGGGGGTATACTATCAAGGTCCTTATCAAAGTCATGTATATTCCCAATGCGTGCATTCAAGTCGCCACATATAAATAATGCATCAGTATCACACTGCATGTAAATCTGCGTGAGGAGGTGTGAGAAAAAGGATGACGCATCACGACCCCATGGTGAACTTTCAGGTGGTAAGTAGCAAGAAAATACAACAAATGTGAAGTCTGATTGTTTGTTCGTAAACTTTACTCCTAGAATTCCATCTACTGAGTTGTCTATTATGTCTATTTTATAATCCATACTTAAACGCTCTTTGATCAATAGCCCAACTCCACCAGACCCTTTTGGTGCTTTCACGTGTAAGTTAGATCGGTTAAGGCCTCTCCAATTAAATCTGGCTACATCTAAATTATCTTTGTTTAATACATGGGTTTCATTAATAGATACAATGTCACAATCTGTGTATTTTACAATTTCTTATCTTAGTTCATGATTTTTATTTGTCCAGCCACAAACGTTTAGATGTCCTATACGTATTGTTTCCACAGGTCGGGGGATTCCTAATCAGTGTTTTCATCTCTCATGTTCTGCTGATCATGTACAGGTGTTTTCCTAAGAATGCAACCATTTGCTGTTATTCTATAATCTCTACCATTTGGAATTTCACTGAGGATAGTTCTCGCATTTAGTTCAATTAGTCTCTCTGTGAGGGACTTACTTGATAGCAAGAAAACCGAGTTGTAGCCTTCGATCTCGCTAAGTCGACGCTTTGCCCTAAGCACTCGAATTTTCTCAACGACCCCCGCAAAACTAATTTTCACTAACCCCGGTTTATTTATTTTCCCACTCCTTAAACGAGCGACCGCAATGACATTGGCACTATCATCAAGATGAGCGACCATCTCTTGAGCAATAGCAAGTAGATTTTCATTGGGTTCAAACTTAACATTTGTTGCAATAATGGTAACATTTGGGTCATCAGTAGGGTTGTTTGCGAAACCAAGCACCTTATTTTCATACTTAGGGGATTCCCTACTATCCCTATTCTCAACCAGTTCTAGCCGTTCAACAATAGAATCAATGGTCTGTGAAAGTGCGTCGATGTGTGATTTATGAATGGACAACGCAATGTCAATGTCACTCTTCATGGCCTTGAACTTCTCACCAATACTCACAATAAACTCGTTTTTAAACTTGTCCAATTTGCTTTCAACAAAAAACTGAAGAGTTGACTGCCCTTTCTGTAATTTATCAACTGCATCGGCTATGATAGTCATTTTCTCTACAAACTTATCATAATCCCCATCAGAAACATTAGACCTACCGGACTGGTCAGTAGTGTTCCGTGATCTGGTTGTAGCCATTTTTACCTGCTTGGGTGTCGGTTTTGGAGTTTTGCCGTCAGAATATAGCCTACGCTTCCCCACATCAACCCCAGGTCTACTCTCTGTACTGACTGGATTCTTCGTAGAAGTTTTCCTTAACATTACAGCAAATAAACTTCGCTATTTTCCCATTTACAGTCAAATTTTCTCACTCTGGATAAACAACATCTCATTTCTACTCCAGCGCATGCGCAAAAGCAATAATATTGCGATTACAATCTTTTTTTTTTTATTAAACGCAATAATCTTTCATTCGTCATAGCAATTATTGCGATTAAGCTTTATCGATAAAATTATAATTGCGTTTAAATGCAAAAAGTATTGTGTTTAATGTAAAGGTATTCCTTTTTAAATGCAATCTTTTGTGATTAAAAGCAAAGTGCTTTGCGTTTAACGCAGAGATAATTGCGATTAATCTCAATGTTTTGCGTTTAAATGCAAAAATTATTGCAATGTAACGGAATAAAAAGCATTTCTTTCTCTGAACTGGCCTCATAAGGACCACAGTTTTAACCTGTCCAAAAAAATGCTATGTTATTATAAAATAGTAAAAAGTTATATTATGTACGGAAAAAAACGTGTTAAATTTAAACGGTTATCATAATAAAAAAAAATAAGCTTATGCTTATTTTTAAGGTAAACAGTAGAATAAATGAGATGGCGAATGTATTTATAATCTATGTAAAAATGATATAGAATCATCCAATACAATAAAACAACATAAAGTTAAGGTTCTTGAATGTCACCTACATTAAGGCCTTCATTATAGAGACTCATTTTCATTTGATTACATCATACGTTCCAGGTCCTTTAATGTCACCTAGCTCTTGATATTCAGTTTCATTATTTTCTTTGGCTTTTAAATCTACAAAGCTAATATCACACTGAGGAATTTGACTTTCCCGAACTGTTTTCCGTGTTTCCACGCCGCTGTTGTGTCTTCTAAAAAGAGGACAAATTTGATCATGTAAAATAATTTATAATTACTGTAAAATCACATATTTTCGAGGGGTCAAATTCTCGCAGTTTGAGGGAAAATATATATGTTCAAGGGGATTATTTTCGTGATTAAATAATTATTCAATAGTAATATACAGTGTATGTGTAAAATTGAATTTCGTGGTGGACATTAATTCGTGATTTCTTCATACCTTTGTTTCAAACTTTGATATTTCACTTGAAAAAGACACTAATGGTAATCTAACAACGAAGCTCTATGATAGACCTGATGACTTTAGTTTTTCTATTGTCAACTTCCCTTACCTCTGCTGCAAAATACCTTCATCATCCGCATACGAATTTTACTTATCTCAGTTGATTCTACATGCAAGAGCATGCTCTTCGTATAAACAATTTCTAAAACGAGGTAATTTAATAAAAAACAAGTTGATGAAACAAGAATATCAGCAGTCTCGTTTAAATTCATCATTTGTAAGTTCTATGGTCTATACCATGACCTAGTCATCAAATACAATTTATCATTTAGTCAATCATTTAGTCTATCATTTAGTCAAAATTACTGGCTGATGTTTTTTATACTAATTGTTAGTCCATTATTTAGACACTGAATTGACGGCGGCTTTTCCGTTATTTCCCGGAGCACACGGCGGGTGTGACCAGCCAGCAGGGGGTGCTCACTACTCCATGGCACCTGATCCCACCTCTGATCTTTTGAAGGTCTGTTTGTTCTGCTCCTATTTAGTATTTTTATGAACTTTGATGTTGAAAACAGCTCGTTAAGGAAATTTAAACCCCCACGAAAATTAGTAATTTCATACTTTATTCTTAGTGAAAAGTATTAACAAAAGTTATTTAGGTTTATTATGTTCAAAAAATAAAAAAAAAACATATCAATGAACTTGAATAGAGCAACTAATGACTTAACGTTGCCTTACCAACACTACTATTAATACAGTGATGATGACCACACAAACACTTAGTACAATGAGAACTCCATAAAATCTGGATTGCCAATCATGCTCTTCTTTAGCTTGATTTATAAAGAAAAAAACAAACAAAATTAAACCTCTTTATTCTAGTTTAAAAAATGAAAGTTTTCTTTATTTTATTTAATAGCGAGATTTTCAAAACGGTTAAAGGTGAATAGAAAAATATTTGAAGTTAATTTCTTCTGTATGATATCACAACTTATATATTTTAAAAGGATTTCACAGAAAAATATATCAAACAGTTTGTTTCATTTAAAATTATTGAAACTTCATTTTTTAGATAAGCAGAGAAAGACACAATATCTTTCAGTTAAAACTGAAAGGCGGCTTTCATTTACTTTTCAGTGGCCATTCAGCCCCTGAATGGCACATACATTTCAGTAACCTTTCAGTTGCCTTTCAGTAACATTTCAGGTACCTTTTGTCACCATTCAGCAGACACATTTCCGTCAACTTTCAGTGACCTTTCCGTCAACTTTCAGAGACTTTCCGTCAATTTTCAGCGATCTTTCGGTCGACTTTCAGTGACCTTTCTGTCGTTTTTCAGCAACCTTTCTGTCGTTTTTCAGTGACCTTTCTGTCGTTTTTCAGTGACCTTTCCGTCAACTTTCAGTGACCTTTCTGTCGTTTTTCAGTGACCATTCTGTAGATCAGGTACCATTCCGCTACCTTCAGTGAAATTTTATTCTCAATTTAGCAATTTTTTTCACTAGCTTATTAATTTATAATCAGATATTTTCCTTAACAGTAGAACAATAATTTCAATAAAAATTTATTACTCAATCTCAATTGTGTGTTTTTTTTATCGTGATTAAATTCGGGTACCTTAAAATGTCTTAATAATCATTATAATTTTATAAAATAAATGATTCTAAATCGAAATGATTTTTATTTTTTTCTAATTGGTTTTAGAAAATAATTCTTCAAGTGCTAAAAAAAAATGACCCGCTTGTCGAATCAAAATTTCAATAAATTCGGTATCCTACATTCTATAGTGCTTATACCTGTACAGTGTATATCTAGTTTTGAATGGTGAGACAGAAATTATATTATTTACACCTTTTTTTTGGAAAAAACCAAATATTATTAATTTGATTTCTTAATTTTCAAAACTGCAGGATGTTAAAGATTTCGTAAGAATCATAATTTAAAAATTCATTTCTTATGAATAGAATAAATCATTTAACAATGCCTCTTGTAGAAAAAAACATCCTAAATAATGTAGATTTGCTTTTTAAATGATATTGTTTTAAAATTATTCTACTAAGTGTCTAAATAGAGAATTTACAACAATCTCAATTCTCTGACACGGGAACAGGTGCCCGTCGCTGATACTTAGTAACTGTCATCACCCGAAAAGAGATGACTAATTAATCAGTCTGTCCCGAAAATCCGCGTTACTGACATAGAATATACAAAAGATATACAAGATACAAGGGGTTTTTCAAAAAGTTCGTAGACTTTTGCCCGAATTTTTTTTTTATTTAACGTCATATCATATCCAAATTTGATACATATATTTTAACAACCAATTCGAATAATTTGAGTGAAAATAAATTTGAATATATCTTCATATTTATAAAAGTTGTCCAATATTTAGAACAACAAAATGGGGTCACGGAGTAATGTCAAATTTGAATAATTTACTAATTTTCACTTTATAAGTATCTAAAGCCATACCTCTAGTAAATGGAGCTGAAACAAAATTTAAATTACATGTTTAAATATAGTCTTGCTGTATTACTAAAAATGCTATTAGGTAATGTAATATATCGCTCCGTTTAAAAGATATCAGTTTGAAACACATATGGACTTCATTAAAAATGGCTAAAAAAAAAACATGACGTTGAAGGACGTCACGTAGCAGCGAGTAGTAATAAAATTTTGCTTTCCATTCTGGAAATTTTCTTAACAGATTAAAAAAATTCTGTACAAACCAGGAAATCAGCCTGGTATTTGTATAGATATAGGAACTACAATTTTTTTAGTAGTAGCGAGTTTAAATCGGACGATGGATGGTCTGCAAAGAAACACATTTTAGTTTAAAATCTTGTCAAAAGAGTTAGGAACGCCATTAAACGTGATGTGCGTTTCACTGTTGCGGAACTGATCGAGTTACATGTACGTGGTAAAGAATTTGAAAACTCTGACAACCTAGTTCAAACTATCTGCACAATTGTTAGTAAACTAGGTGTTAAGTGTTACAGATGTATGGATACGTTTTTATGAATGGAGAAGACAAGCTGTGTATGAAATTAAAAAGCATAGCAATTTTGAGAAACTTTCTCGGCATTTTTGTTTTTTATTTTGATGTTACAATGTTAGTTAACCGTGTTCCGTGGTAACAAAACATGCTGCTTTAAAAATTGGCTGACTTGATCTCTATTGAAGCAAATCGAATAAAACTTTACATTTCGGCAAGATAAATGTTCCTATTTACGACAATGTGTTTATCTATCATTTTGTAACAATAATATGACGATGAAGGACATAGTCTACGTATTTTTTAATGATCCTCGGATATACACATCAGAACTCTACGATACAACAAGTGAACCGATTTTTTCATTGATTTCAACAATTCGATTTGTTTTTAATTCCATTAAATTCAACAAGGACCGTGGCATAATTGGTAAGGTCGCAGAAATTTAAGCAGGATACCTGGGTTCGATTCGGGCATTGTGTATCTTTTTTTTTACATGTTTTTCCCTCGATTTTTTATTCGAGATTAGACATATTTAAGGCAATTATACCAGGAAAAAGTGAAATATTTTTTTTACTTAAAAAAAAACCGGATCATTCAATAAAAAGATGCAACTGAATGAAAACTGAAAGGTCACTGAAATGCATGTGTCATTCAGTCGACTGAATGGTAACTGAATTAAAACGGAAAGGTTACGGGAAAGGGTCTTTTCAGTGACCTTTCAGTGACCATTCAGTGGACATTCAGTGACCATTCAGTCGACTGAATGGTTGGTTTTCATCCTGTGGGAAAAGATTGACACATCCTTGCACTCTCACAAATTTTACTTTTATTCTTAATGCTTGGGAAAAATGGTGATCTTGTTGTGTATTATTGAAAAATTTTAACACTTTAATTCATAATTTCATCCAGAGTACAATTGTTAAAGAGCAAAACCCCTTCACTGTTGTGTACAGAGTTTACCAAATTGATCACACCCGTGAAACTAAACATTTTTTTTTGTAGACAGGACACGAGCTTTGTTATTATTGATGTTTACGATTTTCCTAATTATTATGAATAAAATATTTGAAAGTTTAAGGGCATTCAATCAAATCCGTCTAAAATAATTGAAGTTTAATAACTTTGAAATGAAATAAAATGTTAAATGTATTTTGTTTTGAGAAATGCTATTAAAATATATAAGTTGATATATCATACAGAACATATCAACTTCATGTCTGTGTCCATGCACCTTTAAAGCCTAAATACTGAATATATTTCTGAATTGAAGAAAAATATCGAAAGTGAAATAAATCTTTCGAAGTTATTTCACTTCATGGAGAATATTGCAAAAAAATACCTTTCAATCTGTAGTTGTTTAAAGTAAAAAAAAATCTGATAAAAACTGAAACTGTAAAATATGCTTTTAAAATCGATGATTACGTAGTGTTGTAAATATAAAAAATGGTAAGTCATGTTATTTTGACTGCTAAACTACATGGTTATATTATCATATATACGTCTACTACAGTAATTACTTATATATCCGATAAGAGAGGATATCTTCAAGTGAAAAATGCACATTTACTAAATTATCTATATAACCTCGTCTTAGATCAAAATCCAGTTGCCCTGATCAATGATTTTCAAGCTTCTTTATTTATTTCTTTTTTTAACATAATCGCTTGGATTACCCTGGAAACAATCATATCCTTCCAGTTTTGCATCCATCTGTTCAGGAACCAGTCAGGTGGTCACAGTCACGTGTTTTCTTACAAGACGTACTGCATTCAAAATTGCATCCATCTCCATAATAACCGAAATTGCATACTGAAAATAAAAATAATAAATATAAATTACAATCCTACCTTAATTTCAGACAAAGTACATTATCCATACACACATACATCGAATTATTAGGAAACTTTCCACATAGTTACGATAATTTCGAAAAAAAATATAGATGTATATTTAGGACATATGAAACAAACAAGGAACATGGGGAGACAGGGAGAAGTTAGGATAGGCAGGTATAACGACAGGGGGCGACAGGGAGGGGACAGAGAAATCAGAGAATGTAAGGGGACGACAGGGAATACACAGGATAGACAGGAACAACAGCAGGGGACGACAGGGAGTAGCCACGGATATCAGAAAAAGTACTGAGACGACAGGGAAAATACAATGTAGACAGGGACAGCAGCAGGGGGACGGCATGGGGTGTACAGGATAGTCAGGGACAATGACATGAGATCATAAAAGAATGTATGGGACTAACAGAGGGACAACAGGGAATTTTTTTGTGTCTAAAGTGATATTCAATTCAGTTTAGCATGTAATAAAGGTAAAAGTTGCAGATGCAGATAATTATAAAGCAAGAGGAACTTAATTCTAGAAGTTGAAATACATGTCAAATATTTCATTTAGAGTATTTTTTACATCATCAAAAATAAGGGAAGAAAAAAAAATTGTACTCATCTCTTACTTTCTTTACACGTATCTCCTTTATATCCAGGAATACACCCATCTCTACATGTTCCGTTCACTTTATGGCATGGGTGCTGATACCGACAATTTCCGCAAACTTCCCCACAATTACGACCGTACTGACCTTTGTCACATTCTACGGCCATTCAAAATAAATATATTTTATTTTTTTGAATTAAAGGTGTCAAGAAGAAAATATTCATAATATATCAAGTAAATTCATGATCTATCATTCATTAAAAATCTTCTCAGATCAAGTTTTACTTTCTAAAATAGATATTAAGCATAATTGTTAATGTTCTTTGTGGCAACTGCAAAGGTACGTCATTTGCATTATATATTTTAAAAAAAGCATATATTTTTTTTAAATATACCAAATCATTGGGTATCAACAGGTTCTATGCCCACGCATTAAGGCTAGGGTTTACTACCTGATCCTCTTATTTGCTTGATTCAAACGCATCCATAATTTTATTAACTTTTTAAATGAGGAAATGACTGCTTAATAATCTTAGAGTTCATTGTTAGGGGACAATATTGTTACCTTTATCACATAAGAGTCCTTTCCATCCCGGTTTGCAACCATCTATGCATTGTCCGGATGTAATGTTACAACTGTTGTTGATTAAACAGTGTTCGCTACATTTCTTCTCACAGAGAAATCCGTATTTTCCAAGTGGGCAACCTTTGCTCAAAGGAAGAAAATAAAGCACAAAATGAAATGTCTTTGATTCCATTTATCATGGAATAGTAAGTCAGATATCAGACAGTATCTATGTGACGAATAATTAACACTAGCAAATATGTGTTACACACAGGAAATACAATGAATTATGTCTCTGTCAGTTAAGATATATTTCAATTTTTAATTGATTTGTACGTGAGCTCAGTGTGGTACTGCTCGCAAAAAGCTCGTCTTCTGTTACTTGTATTATGGCATGTATTTCTAGGCCTCAAAAGAAAAAAAAATCACAAAATTGCACAAAAATAACAATATTTACATTTTCATTGAAGCCCTGTGGCAACGCATTTTGAAAAAAATACGCACTTTGAACATTTTTTTCAAGTGCGTTAAAATTGGGACAAAATCAACGCATTTTGAAAAAAAAATTCAAAGTGCGTTAAATTTGGGACCAACTCAACGCACTTTGAAAAAAAAAAATTCAAAGTGCGTTAAGAGTCTACATCAATATATTTTACCATGGAGACGCTTAACGCACTTTGAAAAAAAAATACTTAAGTCACGGAAAGATTAAATATTTATTATTTATTTTTCAAAAAACTAAGCCCAACCCTAACCTAATGAATTGATTTTACTCCCGTCGAAAAGAGGAGAAGACGAGAGTAGTATAAGGGGTCTAGATGGGTGGGTCAACTGAGTGCACTTTTGGGGTTGGGTGGGATAGGTGGGTCAACGGAGTGCAGCCCCTGGAGGGGATAGCTGGGTCAAGGAAGTGCAGCCCCTGGAGGGGATAGGTGGTTCAATTCAGTACATATAGCCCCCCTAAATAGGGGGGTCTGTTTACACTGTGTTTACATTATTCACCTATTCGGTTTACGAAAGAGCGGGACGTATTCCAATATGGCGGTGATGAAAGATGGTGACTATTCTAATAAAGAAAAAAAGTTATAAATGATTGTTTTTTCGAGGACAAACAACTCTTTTGACTAAAATGCCACATTATGATACAATTGTATTTGATGTTTTATATATAAGGCTTAAGAGAATAGATTAATACTGCATATTGAAAATTAATGGTGTTTGTTCAATAATAATGAACAGAATATGTTAAATTTTCCTCTTCCAAAATAAGTTTTGAATCATTTGGACAAACTTCAAAATGTACAGTAAATTGTAGAACATACTGTAAAGACAGCTTATATATTGGAAATCTAAAAGAGTAATTATAAATACTCGAAAATTTGGAAATTGTTCATTTGATTAATCTTTGAGGTATCAAAAATATAAATACATGTATTGCACTTGAACTATATATGTAATATAATCAAAGAATATAAATACGTTATAATTTCTTGGATTCTTTTATTAAGAGAAAGATTTTAACAATGGCCCCACCCTACCCCTGGGGGTCATGATTTGAACAAACTTCAATCTACAAACCTGAGGATGCTTGCGTATGGATTTGTTTGGTTAATACATGTATGTTGTTCTGCATCTTTTTGACGCCATCTTGTATAAACCGTTCATTTGTTTTACCGAGGTAAACCGGATTGAAATTTAAACCCCATTTAAGAAATACAAAATGCGATGTATCCCTCAATCTTTTATGTCCTCAACAAACACAAGAACTTGTTTATTGAATATAATCAGAAGCATTGAGACGTGTCGTGAATCACAAGAAAACATTGATAGAACATATAAAGAATTGTGTAATGTTATAACAAAGGAAATGGAGTGTAAGATTCCAAAATATGACTGGTCTAAAAGGTCACGTAAAAAATTTCGTACACAAAAACCTTACTGGAATGATGAACTCACTGATTTATGGTGTACCATGCGGGATAAAGAAAAAGCCTGTATAAAATACAAAAAAGAAAAACACGCATTAAAACAAAAAGCATTCGATGAATATAAGAAAGCTCAACATGACCTCGACAGACGAATGCGATTCTTTCGACGTAAATACAACCTGGACCTATCCATTAATCTTGAACACTTTTCGTCAAAAAATCCGAAACGATTCTGGGAAGAACTTAAATCTCTAGGGCCTAAAAGGAAAAATAAAATTCCGAAAGAGTGTTATACAGTTGACGGGAATATTTCTACTGAACCTACTTTTGTACAAAATGTATGGAAATCGGAATTCTCTAATTTATACAATCCTCTCCCTACAGACACTGTTTACAATGACACCTTTCTCCAAAAAGCAGTAGAATCAGTCAACTTTATGGAAAGTAACGTGCTTGACCCTTTAAGAGAACACAATCCTCAACTAAATCGATCTATAGAACTCTGGGAGGTCAGAGATGTCATCCTGAAATCTAGAAACGGAAAATCCCCTGGTGTTGACGAAATCCCGTATGAAGTTTTGAAATATGATTGTGTTATAGAAGTTATTCATCGATTATTTATGCATATTAGGGATGTCAAATCGGTCATTTTTTAATACTCGGTTACTCGAACGTTTTTCCGATCGAGTACCCGGGTACTCGGTAAAAGTGTAAATAAATAAGAACAAGTAAGTTGATGAATGTAAAACATTGTAAAAACTTGTAGATATAAAACCACATGCTCTGATAGGAGGTTTACACGTAAATGCATTTCTGTTGTAACAATGATGAGAACTAAATTTAATACAACATTTATTTAAGTTCAATTTATTTATCAGATAAACACTAGAAATAAAATATGAGTGGTTCATGGTGTTTTTGTTTAAATAAAATAATCTAGCTACTCCGTAATTGTAATATGTAACGCTTTGTTCATTTGACGTCAAGGTATATATCAGTCGTACAGTTTGACTTAAACTTGACCAATTAAGTTCTGACAGATCCGATTTACGATTTTCGTATACTTTTCGATCTTAGATTATATAGTATCACGGGACGGTATTTTGTAGTTTGGTGCAACGATGGACATCAGTACTAGTTTTTAAAGCCTTTGCCTTCAACTATTTGTACAGGTATTGGCATGTAATCAAACACAACCATATCAACAGTCGTGCGTGTAATATCATCTGTCTCTTTTCCCGAGAATTTACGGCTTCTCGGAGAATTGACAAAATTGTCTAATTTATTTAATCATAACAGACCTTAAACGATGTTCAGTGAAAACAAATAATTAAAGAAAATAAAAAAATAAGGGTAGAAGACAGCCGAAGGTGAGAAAAGCCAGGTAGCAGGTGCTTGGTCGCGATAATTACTGTATAAACACTGCCACGGGCGATAACGGTCATTTAGTGGAGTAGGAAACCCTAATTACTGTATGTACAAGTGCAGTAAGTATTTTACGTTTTAAAACAGATTGTATAATCCATTAATAAATAAGCTTAGAAATATTCAAAAATATACATCCGAGTAACCGAATACCGATTTTAGTATTCGATACTCGGACGTTCGATCGAGTACCCGGTTAACCAGGTACTCGTTGACATCCCTAATATATATATATATATATATATATATATATATATATATATATATATATATATATATATATATATATATATATATATATATATATATATATATATATATATATATATATATATATATATATATATATATATATATATATATATA
>PRKT01001686.1:20833-37700 GCA_003671525.1 Saccostrea glomerata | reverse complement strand
AAGCTTAATCTACTGGCGTCGTCAAAATACGTCCGGCGTCGTCACTTCCGGTCAAACCGGAAGTAGTCGAAAAACACATTTTTTTGCCGTTCTTGACAAGTTTTTGGGTTACATATGTCTCTGGAAGCATAAAAAGTAATTTTTCCGTGCGTCGTCGTCACTTCCGGTCAAACCGGAAGTTGCAAAAAATGGCTTATTTTGAAGGTTTTGATGCAAAATTGAAATTATAAAGTCACTGGAGACTACTTAGCTCATTGCTTTCTTTTGTTCCGTCACTTCCGGTCAAAACCGGACGGAAGACCTACTCGTTGCTTTGCAACGAGCTTTGCTCTAGTTTTATTATTATTATTATTATTTTTTTGTCTTACCGATTTTGTGCACGATTTTCATGAAGCTTTCAGGGCTGATAGAGCATGAAAAAAACTAGACATATAATTTTTTGTTTTGATGACGTCACTTCCGGTTTTGAGATTTCCGCGTTTTAGTGATTTTTAGAGGGTCACTTTGTCCGGCAGTTTTCTGAAAAATCACTCAACACAGAAACATGAAATTTTCAGTGATGCTAGAGCAACCTTTGGAGAAGTGAATTTCGTATATCACAGCCACCGGAAGTACGAAGTGCCGACGCTCGCTATGGCCCGAAAAAACTCTATCAAGAATTTTAAAATTTTTAACACCTTTTCTACGATAACTTTTTACCTAGAAATATTTTGTTGAAACATGTAGAACAAAAAAAGTATAGAATTCCAAGATCTTTCGAACGATACCACGAAAAAAGGGCTGGCCCCTTAAATCAGGGGCCGAGAGGGGCCGAATGTTTTTCCTTTATATCTCAAAAAGTATTAGAATTTGTAATACGTCAAAGAAGCAAAGTTGTTCAAAATGTCAAGCTTAATCTATTAGAGTCGTCAAAATACGTCCGGCGTCGTCACTTCCGGCCGAACCGGAAGTAGTCGGAAATCGCGTTTTTTGCCGTTCTTGACAAGTTTTTGTGTTACTTATGTCTCTGGGAGCATAAAATGTACTTTTTCCGTCCGTCGTCGTCACTTTCGGTCAAACCGGAAGTAGCAAAAATGGCTTATTTTTGAAGGTTTTGAAGCAAAATTGAAAGTATAAAGTAACTAGAGACTACTAAGCTCAATATGCTTTCTCTTGTTCCATCACTTCCGACACTTCCGGTCAAAACCCGACGGAAGACCTACTCGTTGCTTTGCAACGAGCTTTGCTCTAGTTATTGTTTTTTTTTTTACCGATTTTGTGCACGCCATTTCTCGAAAACGGCTCAATGAATTTTCATGAAACTTTCAGGACTTATGTATCATCACTTGAACCTTATACTTTTTTCTTTTTATATGACGTCAATTTTGGTCTGAGATATTGCCGGTTTTATGAATTTTAAAGGGTCGGGTTGTCCAGATTTTTCTTTAAAATGGGTTGAGATAGAAACATGAAACTTGCAAGTATGATAGACCTATGTCTGTAGGTATGCCTTTCGTATTTTTCTTTTTCCGGAAATACCGCACGTCGGCTCTCCCTATGGCCCGAAAATAATCCTATCGCGAATTTCAAATTTTCTTACACCTTTTCTACGATAACTTTTTACCTGGAAATATTTTGTTTAAACATATAGAACAAAAGAAGTGAAGAATTCCAAGATCTTTCAAATGATATATCGATAAAAGGGCTGGCCCCTAAAATTAAGGGTCTTAGAGGGGCCGAAATATTTTCTTTATATCTCAAAAAGTATTGGGAATTTGTAACACATTAAAGAAGCAAAGTTGTTCAAAATGTCAAGCTCAATCTATTGGAGTCGTCAAAATACATCCGGCGCAGTCACTTCCTGCCAAACAAGAAAAAGTCGGAAAACGCGTACTTAAGCAGTTATTGACAGGTTTATAGGTAACATTTGTCGCTGTGAGCATAAAAATTAATTTTCCGTCCGTCGTCATCACTTCCGGTCAAACCGGAAGTAGCAAAAACTGCTTATTTTTTCACGAATTAATATAGATTTAGAGGATTTTAACCAATTTTGGGCGTTATTACTCATTTTTGTAAAAACTGAATGTTATTTCCGATGAAACAGGACGGAATACCTACTCGTTGCTTTGCAACGAGCTTTGCTCTAGTTCTTCTTCTTATTTTTTTTTACCGATTTTGTACACGCGAATTCGGAAGTCTCGATAGATTTTCATGAAAATTTCAGATGTGATAGAACACCAAAAAGTATAGAAATATTTTATTAAGTTTTGATGACGTTACTTCCGAATCGGAGATTTTTGGAATTTTGTCATTTTTAAAGGGTCACTTTGTCCGGCAATGTTCTCAAAAGCCGTTGAAGACAAAAGTATGAAATTTTCAGTGATGATAAAGCAACCTTCGGAGAAGTGAATTGAGTATATGATTTGCACCGGAAGTACGTAGCACCGACGCTCGCTATGACCCAAAAATAGTCCTATCAAGAATTTCAAAAAATGTTGACACCTTTTCAACAATAACCTTTTTACCTAGAAAAATTTTGATAAAGCATGTATAACAAAAGAAGTGTAGAATTCCAAGATATTTCAAATGATACCTCTTTTTTTTTTTAATAAATATATTAATAATTATGTACACCCGTTTACAATTTCTAACTAACCCGGGCCGGGATAGTTATTATAAAAAAATAACAGAGTATCATATATTTATTTAAAGCTTTCTACAAACGTCACCATTTTATTTTTATACATTTCAGTCCTTGTTAAATTCAGTAAAATGTCCATATTGTTTTAATATTTGTTTTTACATAAGAAAATAACATATATTTTGTTTCAGTTTTGTTCTTTACTCTGCAAAACATTTTAAATTTATATATCTTATATATGCTATGAAAGACAAAAAGGTATTTAAAAATTGTATTTTGGAATTCCGTTCAGAATAAAAATTTAGGACGACATGCTTCCACTGTACATCAAAATTTAACACACAACTCAGATTTTTCCATAGTATTTGAACATGTTCACAATCAAAAATTAAATATCTAATATCTTCAATTTCATCACACATATTACATAAAGCAGAAGCTCTATATTTGCATTTAAAAAGAAAACTGTTACAACACAATGTATTATTCAACAATTTGTAATTAATTCACATATTCTTTTGTTATAGATATCTTTAACCTTGTTTCTTTATATCCTTCCAACTCTCTTGAGCAACAGAAAAAAATCTTCTATACATTAATTTATGGCCTGGAGCTTTAAATTTCTTAAAGAGTAAATTATCGTAAAAAAAATTACATTTTTTATCTTCGATACAATTTACACATTTACAAAATTAAAATAACTCTTCCCTATATTTTGTATGTATGCACAACAAGTCATATTGAATCTTAAAGATTCTTTATAGATTGCTGTTTTTACTATTTTATATTCACACATCCAATTCGATTTTTGTTTTAAATCGCCGGACAACTCTTGTAGAGTTTTAAATTTTACATTTTTGTTAAAGAGGTCTTTAACATGTGTTATCCCACTTTTGATCCAATGTTTAAAACATATTGCTTTGTTTTAATATTTAAACATATTATTATTCCATATTGGTTGTTGAGCAAAACTTACATTAGACAATTTAGTTTCATCTATGTATCTTTTACAATCATTAAAACTGCAAAATACTTCTTTATGAAAAACCGGAAGGTTTGAAATGATTTGAAAGTCAGGGGGCTGTCTCCGACAATGTTAATAGATAGTTGATATCAATATTAAGACGATTTCAATATCCTCTTACTATTTCGACGATTATACAGTTTTTATCTATTAAGTATCTAGTCCATGCTGCCTTTAAAGCCTTAAATTTCAATTCAATATCTATCACACCTATTCCACCATCTTCCTGTTTTCAGATCACAGTATCTCTTTTAATTCTATCGCGCTTATTCCATATGAAATTAAATATGCTTTTCTTAATTTGTCGAATATGTTCGGGATCGGGCATTGGTAATATTGAAGCCATGTAAATAAGTTGTGACGTAGCTAAAGAGTTAACGACACATGTTTTCCCAAAAATAGTCAACTTTCTTTTTTTTCCAAGAATCAAAGAGTTTTTCCATGTTTTGAAAAGTCTTTAGCCAGTTCAATTCATAACATTGAATTTTATTATAGCCAATGTGTATACCTAAACATCGAACAGCATCATTTGTTACCTGTATACCTTCTATGTTAGTGTACTTATCTTTTAGACTACCCAATAATATACATTGTGTTTTGCTTATATTGACATTTGAACCAGCGTGTTTACAAAAATCTTTAACAGTCTTAACTGCAACTTTCAAAGAAGATATATCTTTTAAAGCCAATGTAGACTATGAACATTTAAAATATCTACATTACATTCTCTTTTAAAAAGAATAGAAACACCTCTACTATAGGGAGAGTCTGAAAAAGCATGAATTATTTTCCCATTTCATTTTCTATCATAATTTTCTAAATGTTTTTCAACAAAATGAGTTTCTTGTAAAAGTATTATATCTATTTTACACTCTTCTAACCATGTAAAGATTTTTGCCCTTTTTTCCGGCGAATTTTTCATTTGTCTGGTGGATATAAATGTATAATAATGTTATAAAAAATTAAGGGGTTGGGGGAGGCGCTGATATACGTCTTATCACTTAACAAGTAAAAATAGAACATACCAATTCATTATAGCATTTTTAAAGTATGCGAAAAATGTCTGTAAATAAATATAACTAAGCACATACCACAGTTCATGCAATGCTGCGACAGTCTGATCGGAGATAATACAGTTACTTACACGTATCATCACCGGAACTCTCCGTGTCAGGTTCATCACTATCGGACATTTCTCTCAGCTGATTAAGCATTTGCGGTATTGTTTTTTGTTTTGGAAGATCTTTTTGTTTTTGTTTTCTTTCGTTTTTTGCTGAATCGCTTAACTTTCTTTTCCGAACCTTTCTTGCGATTTTTTTCATGAGGACACCAAGAATGTTCTTTCCTGGCCATTGTTCGGGTTTGGTTCTATTTAAATTTAATTAAATATAATAGTACATGTACTAAACATGTTGTTCCGAATGAGGCGCAACGAAAACGACCTTGACGTTAAATATTGACTACATTGAAATTTTCTACAAAAATTACGCGGAGGTTCAAAATTCAAACTATGGTAATTCAGAGAATACTGAAAATAAAGAGACCAGTGAAGGCTTGTTGAAATGGACATTTTCTCTACTTTTACCAGCTGTATTTTGTTTTCCCTATTTCAACACAGAAATAAAGGTAAAACTGCGTTTAATTCAAATATTACGAATAAAACCCAAAAAAATCACAAGCGTGGAAGAAAATTCTTGTTTTAACAAAATATTTAGAAGAAGAAGCAATAATTTTTATATATTTTAAAAGCAGAGAAAATATCTTTTTTAGATATATTAATTTTATTTAAATGATTTAATCAGTAAAAAATATACCTATCGTCAGGATATTCGTCCTTGCTTTTGAAAATTGCGTGATTTTCAAAAAGTCATGAATGTCTTCAAAACGTAAAATCTATTCATTACCGATTAATAAGGCTAAAAATTTTTACAGGGTCTGAAAGTAGAGATAATTTCCTAAAAGATGATATATAATTTATATACCTTAATGCTTTTATAAAAAATATACATAGGTCCTGTTATCGCGATGCCGTGTTTTAACGCGCTATCGGTCATATTGACCGATGCGGTAGAGAAGGGGTTAAGGGGGCCGACTATAGTTTCCATTGCGCAATATTTTGCGCATCATAGTAAAATGAAGCGTATTTACTGTTTAAATGCAACTTTTTTCTCTTCATTCTTAAAATTAAACAAAATTAAGAAATTATAGGTATTAAAATGTAATTACACTTTGATACAACTGATTTTTTTAACCGATTTTGCAATTGATAGGTAGGTTGACGTCGTTTCAGTGTTTTTGACGTTATGATAATCTGTAGCTTTTAAAGAATGGGGTAATAAAAAATAATATTTAAGAAAAAGTAATTAACATACGCTCTTGAAATTTAAAACATATAAATTTGAGAATATCTTATATATTTTTATTAAGTTTTCATGTGAATCCATTGTGTACGTCGTATTTAGTAATACTCTATAAAAATAGTAAAATTTGCTAATTTTTAGCATTTTGAGATGGTAACAAGACGGTAGAATTTTATGTTTCTTACATATATTGTATAATATAGTATTACTCATCAAATATTAAAGTTTGAAGAAAAAGTCTATTGTAGTATTTGTATAATTTGCTTTAAAGTGCTAAAAAATGACATTTTCTTATATAATCCTATAGTAAATGTACTTGTATTTTGAGACGGTCCCTCAAAAATACCTGAACGGTAGATTTCCCCCCAGACTTTGCATGTACACTGAAGTTAATGTAAGCTATATATGGTATAAAAATGAATAGTTTCGCTATTGTAGTTTTCACATAATAAAACTATAGTCGGCCCCCTTAAATGAAAAACAAAACGATGTCACGACAAAATTTTCTAACCTCAAATTACTATTATTTCTTAAGAAATTGAAGTCTTAGTAATAGTTACATGATGACACGAGATGATGCATACAAAATATCGTTGAGTTATTGCACGCGAGGAGGCGTTAGCCTCCGAGTTTGCAATAACGAAACGATATTTTGCATGCATCATCGAGCTGTCAATCATGTAACTGATTTATACCATGACCCTTTATTTGACCTCTTCCCATATTAGGTATTTTCTTTGCGTCAACTAATAAAGACTTTGAATCAGAACCACGTGATAGTCTTAACGCGAAGGGTTTTTGGTATCCAAGTAACGGATTTACAAATTTGGTAAATTTTCTCAGTACTGTACCACGTGATCATTTTCTTGAGATAATCAATTCATTTGTATTCTATGAATTTGGAGAAAGTATAGAAGGGGTCTATAGCGTAAAGAATCGCCGTTTTTGCAGCAAGCCTACGACGAGGATCATTTTCAATCGAGTCAAGCAGTTCAGATTGTATGAACTCAGGCGATCGGATTTAACGAGGCCGAGTCTAATTCGAGTGCGCATCACTTTGCGCAGCTCTTAAATTTCATGCAGTTGTTAATTATTTTAATTTTAATACACATTATTACATTATTTGAAATTCCTACTGATCTGAAAATGTGATTTTACGACAATTATTAGAAAAATAACGTTGAAATGGGTCTAACAACGTTACCATAGATACGTACTTTTACCGTAATATGGCAATTTTAGAGGTATTTCTCTTCGACCTAGACCAATCAAGATGGTGAACTTTTTTGAAATTTCACAATTTGGTGACTTTTTACATTTACTTTCATTTACTTGAATTAAAAAGAAATCCCTAGGGCAGAAGTACAAAAAATATTGAAAAAATGTAATAATTTGGCGATTTTCCAACAAATTCCCATAGGGTCCAATAGTAAAGTTTGACAACATGTACTTTGGCCCACTAAGAAAACGGGGTGGTAAACATTCGATTTTTTAATCCAAAAATAATAAATATAACAGTAAAAATAAATTATCAAAAAATTATCAAAATCCCTTGGGCAGAAATAATTAGACTCGGCCTCGTTAAAAATGGCCCATGTGGCCAGGAATTTTATGAATTTCGATTTACCGTGTTGGTGTTTTGGATCACTTCCGGAATTGAAACTGGAAAATTTTACGGAATGGACTGAAAATACTAGCTATACAGATTCGGAAAAAATGTGTCGGCCAGTGAAATAAGTGTGCTTAAAAAATCAAGAAAGTAAAACCACACGCCGTACGTAACAATTCATCAGTCCATGGGCAGTCAACATGGTTCAAGTGTTCAACGACTGGAAATCTCAGCGAAACAACAACTTGGTGAGTTTAAAATCATTCCCGAAATACTCACTTTTACATACCAAGAACTTTCAAACACTATATCATGTTTTGTACACTGTAATTGAAGCCTGGGGCGCATACGGATTTCCCTACCCCCGATCGAGGACTTTATATCAAATCTGTTCCGATATTCTACTGTGCATGAGAGCAAAGTGTTCATGAAATGAACTTTTCAGAGGATGCCCGGAAGGAAACTACCATTGAATGTGCGAATTCCTATGGGAGATGAAGCTATCCGCTCCGAGAATTGCTCAGCCAGACCGTGTCAGTGTCTTTTTTTATAAAGATTTGTCCATTTTGATTTAAACTGTGTTAACTATCTGTATTGTGTTTTTTTTTTCTTGTTTCTGTTAGTTCATTAAAATCTAAAAACGAAGTTTTGTCTCATTTGCATAGCTCCTCCTACATCTAGCGTATAACGGTTGGATATCACTAGCTTTATATCACATATGTGATATTTTATATATCACAACATTTTTGTTGATATGAGAAATAACCTGTAATGGTTAGGGCTGTGGATATCGGCCTGGATAGCTCAGTAGGTAGAGCACCTGACTAGAGATACCCGGTCCAGCCATACATTTTCTCCTTTCCTGTTACAGATTTGGTGCCGTGCCATGCCCTGGAATTGACAGGTGAAAGACCTGCCAGGGATGAGCCTGGGTTGGGGTCTTTGAAGGTCCAAAGACCTTTAAGGAGGGAGGAATGTAATGGTTAGGGCCGTGGATATCGGCCTGGATAGCTCAATTTGTAGAGCACCTGAGTAGTGATACAGGGGTCCCGGGTTCGATTCCCGGTCCAGCCATGCATTTTCTCCTTTCCTGTTACAGATTTGGGTAAAATGCCTTCATAGGGTTTTAACTGATCAACATGCACAACAATGGGAGGGCTCTTAGGGTCTTTTTGAACTTGATAAGTTACATCTGTGATCTTCTTGATAACCTTATATGGCCCTTTCCATCCTAACCCTAACTTAACACCAGCTGAAGGTGGATACCACCTCCAGACAAAGTCATTTTCTGTAAACTCTCTAGGTTTTAATCCCCTATCATAGTACTTTTTCTGTTTTGATGCTGCCTGTCTAAGATTTTCTGACACAAAATTGTAAGAATCAGATAAAACTATTCTTAACCACTCTACATATTCTACAGGGCAAGTGGGGATAGGTGAAGAAGGAGGATTCCCTAACATAAGATCAACTGGGCTCATAATTTCATGGCCAAACATGACTAAATTTGGTGAGCAACCTGAACTTTCTTGAATGGTTGACCTATATGCCATAAGAACAAAGGGTATATTGTCATCCCAATTATCCCTATTTTTATTTGCATAAGCTGACAACATTTGCAAAAGTGTCCTATTCATCCTCTCAACTAAACCATCTGACTGTGGCCTATATGGAGTAGTACGTGTCTTTTCAATGCCTAACTGTAAAGATGTGAAGATCAAAGAAAAATTTGTCGGTCATGGGAAAAAATTTTTTGTTTCGCACATGACCTGTGATTTCACGGTAATGCATAAAGTTTAAACTATTTTGAAATAATTTGAAGAAACTACAACAAATTCTGCATTTTTTGGTGTTTTAGACTCAATAAGAAGAAACAACAAACGACACTGCAATAATATTTTGGAAAAATGTGTTTTTCAATGAAATATGTAGTGTAAAAATAAAATTATGACTCACTTATGGCCAAGTACTGTAAGTAAGTAAGTAAATTGTTTATTATAGTGACATGTGTTATACAGTACAATGAAAAACATTTAATACAATTAATATCCAAACACCCGGCCCATCGGACCTATATGTCACTTTAACAAAATATATGAAAAATATATAAACAAATTTTACGCATGGCGTTTTTTATATAACAGAGATTGTCGGTGCATGTATGAAAGGTATAAATATTTTGAGGTCTGTCTGGGAAAATTTGTTATAAGAAAATTTACATTATCTTGATCGGACAAAGACAAAGTTGGGTTACATCTAATACTGGTAAATAAATCTGATCTGAAATTGGAATATTCTGTACAATTTAATAAAAAGTGATACTCGTCTTCTATTTCATCTTTAGAACAAAAATTACATAACCTATCTTCTAATGATTCTCCTTTATATCTTCCAGTTTCAACTCTAATTGGTAAAATTCAACATCTAAATTGAGCAAGAATAGATATTTGAAATTTTGGAATATTCATTTCTAGGTAGTTTTCAGTATTAAAATGTATTTTGAAATCTTTATACATACGTAATTTAGGTAGTTGCTTTATCTTTACTAGCCATTCATTCTCATAATTTAAAAGTAATCTTCGTTCAAATTCAACTATATCAAATAGTAATAACCTATGATAAACATGTTTAGAATTCACCGATTCAAATAGAGATTTAATTTGCGACGTCCAGCTATATTTATTACACTGATTTAGTTCCCGCAGGAAAACATGTTTTGTTATGCGGTTGTCCTCCATGGTCAGTAAACGATTCTAGTATCGTACAGCGTTAATGCGGTGTCTATGGAAAGGCAGGTTCCAACCGAATTCTCCATGTAGTGCTGGTGTCGGTGTAAATCTGTGTACCCCCAAGTAGTAACGAAGTGCGCGATTCTGTACCATCTCAATGCAGTGATAGTTTCGAAGACCCCAAATTTCACTGCAATAATCCAAAACTGGTGCTACATGTACACAATTTAGAAAAAGTTTTTCGAAAGTTGAGATCCCTATATCTTTATATGAACGAATTTTAGAAACCATCCCCCCTAGAGCACGTCCACCTGCTTTTGACAAAGTATCGGCATTATTTTGGAAACTAAGCTTTTCATGGAATATAACACCAAGGTATTTGTAATCCGACTGTATTGTAGAATATTATCGTTGAGTTTAAACTGGAAATTACTGCGGGATCCTCGTTTACGGAAATGCACTACTGCTGATTTTTTCATATATATATACATGCGCCATTTTTTACACCAGGTGGACACAGTATCCAAAATTTTCTGCATATTTTCTGTAGAATCGGATAATAGTGCAATATCATCAGCATACAGCAATATACTTATACCGGTACGCCTTTGTTCATATTTTTAATTTCTTTTGCAAGGTCGTTGATAAAAAGAGCAAAGAGAGTTGGTGATAGATTGTCTCCCTGACGAACCCCGGTTGAGCTTTGAAACCAATCTGTGCTTATGTCGTTTATCCTTACATGTGATATTGTGTTTCCATAGATAGTTTTTATTGCATTGTAGAAATCTCCATCTATTCCATTACTTAGAAGTGAAAATTTTAAGAGATCGCGATCCACTGTATCAAATGCTTTCTGTAAGTCGATGAATGTCACAAATGTTTCTTTTCTATTCTGTATAATACTGTTGAGTGTGAATACGTGGTCCTCACATGAGCGTTCACGTCGAAATCCATTTTGTTCTTCAACCAGCAAATTGTTATCTTCCAGATATGCTACTAACCTATTGTTTAGAACCGAGCTGTACATTTTATAAATGGTTGATAATAAGCTAATTCCTCGATAATTAAGTGGTACTCTTGGGTCACTGTTAGAGTCTTTTAAAATAGGACAAATTATAGCTTGGCGCCATTCGGAAGGTATAATATTAGACTCAAAACATAACATAAATAATCGATGAATAACTTCTATAACACAATCATATTTCAAAACTTCATAGGGGATTTCATCAACACCAGGAGATTTTCCGTTTTTAGATTTCAGGATAACATCTTTGACCTCCCAGAGTTCTATTGATCGATTTAGTTGAGCATTGTGTTCTCTTAAAGGGTCAAGAATGTTACTTTCCATAAAGTTGACTGATTCTACAGCTTGTTGGAGAAAGGTGTCATTGTAAACAGTGTCTGTTTGGAGAGGATTGTATAAATTAGAGAATTCCGATTTCCATACTTTTTGTACAAAAGTAGGTTCAGTAGAAATATTCCCGTCAACTATATAACACTCTTTCGGAATTTTATTTTTCCTTTTACATGTAGGCCCAAGAGATTTGAGTTCTTCTCAGAATCGTTTCGGACTTTTTGACGAAAAGTGTTCAAGACTAATGGCTAGGTCCAGGTTTTATTTACGTCGAAAAAATCGCATTCGTCTGTCGAGGTCATGTTGAGCTTTCTTATATTCATCTAAAGCTTTTTGTTTTAATGCGTATTTTCCTTTTTTGTATTTTAAACACACTTTTTCTTTATCCCGCATGGTACACCATAGATCAGTGAGTTCATTATTCCAGTAAGGTTTTAGTGTGCGGTCACGTGACTCAGAGAGGTAAAGACGTGTTTTCTACCCTCTGTGTTCTTTTGACAATTTTCTGGGAAATTCTCAGTGTCTTCCGGAATTTTTTGTGTATAGTGATATGTATATGTGATATCTACTGTCAGGAAAATTTATTGTGATATTTCAGTGTCTTTGGATGTGAAAATCTTGTAAATAATCTGACTACATGTGTTTGCCTTGTGCGTGAGTATCTACTCACTCACTGTTAGAGACCTAATTTATACAGGTGATTTTCAGTGTTCTACAGTAAACAGCCAAACATGGGTGACAAACGATTAATTAAACCAGTCTACCTAAGAAATAGGGATATACAAATAAACAAAAAGGAACCAATATCCGACTATGCCCTCGTCTGTGCTGTAAACACTGTGGCTTCCGATGTTATCTGTGTCCAACGAGATCGCGATCTATGGCGAATTTATGTCGCATCTATGGAGAGCAGAAATCTTCTCGTCTCTAACGGATTCACCCAAACAACATCAGTGTCTCCGTTTTTGACACTAACCCTTTCTCTGCAGGGACCGAAAAACCGGAAGAAGAGGTAGTAAGGGTTACAGTCAGGGAGGTTCCTCTTTCTGTAGAGGATTCGTGTGTTATAAATATGCTCGAAAAGCTTGGAGCTGAGCTTACGACTGAAATTAAATACTGTAAATCACATTTTATTCGCGAGAACTTTATTTTCGCGTAATTACGCGAGACAGTGTGCTCGCGAAAATTTAATTCTTGCGTATAATAGTATTCTTTAAGGTTATATAGAGCAATTACCACAATTCGCGAAAATTTTGTCTCGCTAATCAAGAGTCAATTACTATCTCGCGAAAATAAGGTGTCGCGAAAATTTAGTGATCTACAGTATGAGAAAATCCGCAACCCCACCACCCTAAAAATGACAGAAATTCTAAATGGTAACCGTTTTTTATATATGAAACCAATGCTCAATGGCAAATTCCTCCCAAAGAACAGTGAATGCGCTGGGCTAAGATGCACCATTTCACATCGGGGACAACCAGCAAAAAAGCAATCTTTGAGGTACACAAATTGTTGGGGCGAAGATCATACTCGATTCAATTGTGAGTACGAAACTTGCTGCAAGATCTGTAAGCAGCCTGGCCACACTCCAGGAGACCCAAAATGTTCAAGCTTTGATAGTGGCGAGAAAAACATCATCTCTTTCAGCAGAAAGGATGACATTCTTTCCAACTTCTATCCTTGTGATATCAACATCTTTGGAATATCGCATGCTTCTGCTGAGCATGCATTCCAGTACAGTAAGGCTATGCGGTCTGGAGACGTCGTCAATGTCTCCGCTGTGCGTAATGCTACCACCGCTTTAGAGGCCTAACGTATCGGAGCTAAGGTTACCACATCTGATGATTGGCTGCTTCAGCGTGACGAAGTCATGAAGTAAATCCTGGAGACAAAATTCGACCAAGTCCTGGAATTCAAAGAAAGCGTCTTTAAATCCAGCGAATCAACCCTATTCTTAGAGGCAGCGTATGATGATTACTGGGGATCAGGGCTTGACAAACGTGGCACCAACAACTCTTCTGTCACCTCCTGGCCGGGGAAAAACGTCATGGGACGCATTTTCACCAGCATTGCTCGATCTAAACGTGAGCGCGCCTTGCCTCAACGCAACCAGCCATCTCGACGCGGCAGAACAGGTAGTGTTACAAAATAACTCTCAAGAAAGCTTCTCCAGAATCACCATATCCATTCAAATAGTTACTGAAACTTTGCATGAATGTTTTAAATGTATATTCATTAAACTGTAGAGGCCTTAACTCTACAGAAAAAAGAACTAAATTATATTCTTGGTTATCTGACATAAAAGCTGATGTTATATTACTACAGGAAACACATTTTATTGAAAAATATGAGGCATGCTATAATGCAAGATGGTTTGGTACTAGTATACACAACTTTTCTGACTCGCAATATAGTAGAGGAACTTCAGTATTATTTAGAAAAGGTTTAAATTTTGAAATATTAGATATTCATAAGTCTTTTGATGGAAGAATGATTCTTATTAACTCAATTTTGGAAGAAAAAACGCTTACAATAATAAATATATATGCACCAAATAATCAAGCAGAGCGAAAGTCCTTTTTTGATAAAATCAAGAAATGGATAGCCAAATATTCTTGTAATACTGACAACATTATTTTAGCAGGAGATTTTAATTGTAATTTAGAGAAGACTGACGACTCTAGTATTAAAAACTTCAAAAAAATATTAAACAACAATAATTTGAAAGACCTTTGGCGTGACCTAAGGTCACATGACCTAGGATACACTTGGTGCGATTGGGAAAGCAGAATCGATTATATTCTTATATCAAAATCCCTAATATTTCCAGTTGAATATATTATCCTCCGAGAAGTACCTGGGTTACATTCAGGGGGAACAAGAATGTCAAATCACAAATGTATTAAGGTTAATTTTGACATTAATTTGAATATAAGAGGTCCTGGATATTGGAAATTCAATGCCTTACTTATATAAGATAATATTTTTGTAAAAGAAAGAGGAATATTATTAAAGATTTTAAACCAAACGAAAATGCTCAAGCATCTTGGGAGGCATTAAAAATTAAAATAAAAGATTACTCTATAAAATAAAGTAAAACTGTTAGTAAATCATGTAAACGTCAAATCATTCATCTAGAAAATGAAATAGCAACTATGGAGAAATCAAACTCAAATGATATCGATATGAACAGAAAAAGAAAATTAGAATCTGAACTAAAAGAACTGATCAATAAAAAAGCCAAGGGTGCCCAAATTAGATCTCGTGCGAAGTGGATTGATGAAGGAGAAACAAACTCCTCATTTTTCCTTAAACTTGAATCAAATCATCAAAATAATAATACTATAAAGCGTATAAAAAAGGTGACAATATAACTACTACATGTAATAGCGGTGATATCTTAGGGGAAATGTGTGATTTTTATATTAAATTGTATAAATCATCAAATATTGATAATAACGATATCAAAACTTACTTGGAAGCAACTAACATAACTCAGGTAGTTAATGATAAACAGAAAATAGAATTAGATGAATTTCCGACAATGAAAGAATGTGATGAAGCGGTTGAAATGTTGAAATTAAATAAATCGCCAGGCCTTGATGGGTTACCAGGTGAATTTTATCAAACCTTCTGGAATGAACCAAAGCCGCATTTTTACAATAATCTAATATACACTTTTAACAACAAATGCATCACATTCTCTCAACGTCTATCTTTAATTACGCTTATTCATAAAAAGGGGGATAAATCAGACCTAGGAAATTATCGACCAATAAGCCTCACAAATACTGATTATAAGATATTAGCGATTATACTAGCTAATAGACTTCAAAGAGTAATAGATCTACTAATTAGTAAACATCAGTCTGCATATATAAAAGGAAGATATATAGGAACAAATGCAAGAACAATTTTAGATATATTTGAATATTGTGAAAATAAAAATTACGACGGAATTTTACTTTTCTTAGATTTTCAGAAAGCTTTTGATTCAGTAGAGTGGAATTTCATTTTTGAAACATTGAAACGTTTTAACTTCGGGGAAAATTTTCTCCAGTTGATTTCAATTATGAACCAATCTTTAAACTTAAAAATTATGGATGGGTTTCTAAAACGTGTAAAATGGAAAGGGGCATAAGACAAGCACAAGGATGTCCTATTTCTTCGATGATCTTTCTATTTGTGGTAGAAATTTTATCAATAAAGATAATGTCTGACAATCAAATTATTGGATTTAAAACTCCTAAGATGTCAACTGAAATTAAAATGATACAACACGCTGATGATGCTACATTAGCACTCGGCGATAAAGAATCATTTAAACAAGCAATTACATGTATAAATAACTTTGGAAATATATCTGGGTTAACTCTTAATGTTAGCAAAACTGAATGCATGTTACTAGGCAATCTAAAGGATACAGATCATAATATATATGGGATAAAAGTTAACAAAGAATGTATCAAGGTTTTAGGAATTCACGTAGGTCATAATATAGAGAAATGTATAGAGAAAAATTGGGGAAACAGAATTAAAGAGCTCGAAAGACTTTTTGAATCATGGAAAAAAAAGAAAATTAACTATATTTGGAAAAACTTGCATCATTAATAACCTTGCTGTATCCAAATTAATTTACAATCTCTCACTCTTGCCATGGCCTAGTGCTGACATCATGAAAAATATAAACAAAATTATATTTAACTTTATTTGGAATAAGAGAGACAGAATAAACGAAATACTTTAATAGGAGACATAGAGCAGGGTGGTATAGGAGTTGTGGATTTAGAGTCTAAAGCGAAAGCAATTAAATGTGCTTGGATTTCCAAGTTGATATCTAACGAAAACAACAATATTAAAATCTTTCTAGAAAACTTTAATTTAAGAAAGCAAGATATTATCTATATGTTACACACAAATGAATTAGCAATAAACAATCACAATATACTTAAGCGTCTTCCGATATTTTATAGAGAAATTTTTGAAGCTTTTAATGAATGTAAGAGCTCAATAAAAATAAGTAAAATGACTACACCAGACTTTTTGAAACAATCTATATGGGGAAACAAGATTTTTAATTACAAAAATAAGGAAATTTTCTTTGAAAACTGGTATGACGCTGGAATTTTATATGTAAAGGATATTGTGGATGAAAATGGTTTAAGGCCACTTGA
>PRKT01001686.1:1966-13320 GCA_003671525.1 Saccostrea glomerata | reverse complement strand
AAAGTGGATGAATTGTTTGAAATCTGCTCCTTGGTATTAATCAAATATTTTTGAAAAGCAAGGGTGCCTTTTCAAAAATTGTGCAATGTGTGGATCTAGGCCTAAGGGTCAGGGGTTCATGTGTGATTGGGGCATTACTGATCATGCTGAATATTACTGATTACTTGAAATGCATTTTTTGTTCCCCTACCCTGCCTATGGGTATTAAGTAAACAAACTAAGCAACAGCGAAATGTATTGTTATGATGATCAATGGTGCCTATTTCAAAATTGTGAATGCAATAGCTTCTGGATTAAAACATGAATCAAATTCAATCACTGGAAAGTTGTTGCATAATGCTCAGGTGACCTACAAGGCCCATGGGCCTCTTGTTTAGGAACAGGACCATATTTCTAAAAAAAAAATTAATATACTAGAAATAAATACTAGTTCAGGCATTAATAGAAATGGTCTCTCTTGTACCGAAAAAAAACTATCCATTCAAATCTATTTTATTTAATATTAGTCAGATGTAAACTTAGTCTTATATATCAAAAGAAAAAATATATATCTCTGTTGAGACTGTAGCTCTACTCGTCTGTACTTACCTAAAATGAAAGAAGAAAGAGAGCAATTGGGGCTTAAAATTTTATAAAGAAATCAATAGAATGACAGTCCTTAATTAAATCTATTTTTGTGGCAAGATTGCAATAAAACTACAACTGTAGCAATAGCGTTCAATAAAATTTTACAGAATTTTTAATTTTAGTTATCATGGCAACATTAATCAACAAATTCAAAAAACACGAAACTGATAATAGTGTTTGCCAGTGTAGTTTACTTGCATGCCAAATTATATCATAAACTGACTAAAGCTGTAGGAGGAGGAGCATTTTGAATGAATTTCACAGAAATTTCTATTTTAGTAACCAAAGCAACACCTTTGATCGAAATCAAAAACCTATATCTTTAAGTGTAGTCTACATGTGAGCTAAGTTATTTTGAAATCAGACAAAAAAAGTTGGATAAGTAGCATTTTATTACATTATTTATATCTTTAGTAACTAAGGCACAAATCAAAAACCGATGCAGAAATTAAATATCTATAGTAGTCCTCTGTGTGCCAAGTTATATTTAAATCAGACCAAAACTGCAGGAGGAGTTGCATTTTGAAAAAAAATTGTTTACAGACAGACGGATAGACGGACAGGCAAATATACTACAAAATGAAGTATGCATCAATTAGAATTTTAAAAACATCAGCTTCATCTACTTCATTCGACATGTTTTTCATAATTTGATAATTATATACATGTACTAGTTTTCAAAATTGATTCTAAAATAATCATGCCACAGTAATGTATTTAAGTAAAACTGATAACAAATAAAAGATGAATGAACCTTTTTCTCAAAATAATATATTATTCAATATATTGCACTCATTTGTATTCTTTGTGTTCAATATACTTAAAAATAAATTGTCAATATTGATGTCTCTCTTTATCGAAATTTGGAGAACCGAAGCAGATTAAAAATACAATTGAAGTGAAAATTATAAATTTATTTCTCGATACGTATATCTGCAACGTTAACAGTGACATGTGTTAAGCTGTATCAAATCTAAAATACAAAGTTTGGAATATTTTGATATATTTTATTTTAGGATGAGTATTAAAATCATGCATTGTATCAAATTAAAAGGAATTTGATTTAATGCTTGTTTGGTTCTGTATTTTTAGTAAAAAAAACGGTTCTTTTAAAAGGACTTGAATATCATTTTATTTATCCCTTTGTTTGTATCTCTTTCTTCTAACTATCTGTCTCTTTGAACATCCGGGGCTTAAAGAAGTTCCCTTGAATAGATAGAAAACACAGTAAAACTTCAATAATAACCATTTATATAGCACAAGGGTATATATAAACATTTTGACAAGAGATATCTCATTGTTCAGGAAAGGTGGATGTGTGTTTCTCTTAGATATTACAAGCGATTTCTAAATTTTATATCATTAAGGGTTGCAACTGCAACGCTTAATGATACACAAATGTGTATCAATAAGCGTCGAATATGTCGATATTTGCTTGTTTCATTAAGCGTCGATGTTGCAATGCATTTGTGACGCTTAATGATATAATTCTATCGTTAAGCGGCGATTTAGCATTAGCGGTTGATGATGTCAGCTATTAATGCAATAATTTATGGCATTAAGCGTTGCAATTGCAACGCTTATTGCTATTTCTATCATTAAGCGGCGTTTTATCATTAGAGGTTGCTACAGTGCGTCGATGTGTGATTTATGAATGGACAACTCAATGTCAATGTCACGCTTCATGGCCTGGCCTTCATACTCGCAATAAACTCGTTTTTAAACTTGTCCAATTTGTTTTCAACAATAGACTGAAGAGTTGACTACCCTTTCTGTAATTTATCGACTGCCTCGGCTATGATAATCATTTTCTCTACAAACTTATCATAATCCCCATCAGAAACATTAGACCTACCGGACTGGTCAGTAGTGTTCGGTGATCTGGTGGCCGTCATTTTTACCTGCTTGGGTGTCGGTTTTGGAGTTTTGCCGTCAGAAAATAGCCAACGCTTCCCCACATCAACGCCAGGTCTACTCTCTGTACTGACTGAGCTCTTCGTAGAAGCTTTCCTTAACATAACAGCAAATAAACTTCGCTATTTTCCCATTTACAGTCAAATTTTCTCACTCTGGATAAACAACATGTCATTTCTATTCCAACGCTTGCCCTATTCTCTCTTGGTTTTTATTGTGCTATACATTGATCATTAGTTGACTTATTCAATTAATGCCTATGCTATCATTTTCAGACATGTGATTCATGTCATGTGGTTTTACAGTGGCGTGGCATCGTTTTTGATAGTGGGGGGGGGGCAGCCAGAGAAATATTTTTTTTTACTTATAATACCCGAAAATGTTGACAAGCCAAAAAAAGGAAAAAGTTGCCCAAAGTCGAAAATCCTATTTTATGGGGGTGGTGGTGGTGGTGGTGGTGGTAGTGGTGGGGGTTATGGGTAAACTTTTTCCTCTACATGTCAACTACTTTTAATATCAATTCTAATGCTACATTTTCGGTACATCACTAAACGTCTACCAGGCTTTCAATTAACATTAACTATAGTATTAAGTATGGTTGGCAAAAAAAACTAGGGGGGGGCAGGCCCTGCCCCCCCCCCCTCCCCCCTGTTGCTACGCCCCTGTTTTCAATCTCCCATGCAGAGTTGTCGTTCGTTCCTCTCTCAGACATGTGAATGTATGAGCCGATGGTAGAGAGTGCCCTGTTTTAGGAGCCAATAGATGTAGTTTTCCGCTTTTGGTGAAGAATCCGGGATGTTTCGCGGCGATTCTGTTTCGCACGGAGATGGTTCGCGCCAGGATGATTCGCGCAAATATACACGTAGGTGCGAAAGACCTCCCCTCTTTTTTTAAATATTTAATTTATTTTGTAATAATTTAAGATCATTTATAAAATCTTAGATATAAATATGTGTTGTATGCTCAAATTCATGACTTTATAATATGCGAGGTAACGGACCGTAAATATGTTAATATGGTGCCCGTTTGCTCAGTGTGCATGTGTGTTCAACAATTTAATTGTAATTAGTTGGAGATCAAAAGATGAGATCGAATTTATAGTAGTTTTCACCGTTTTCCCAGAATGCACGGCCGTGAAGCCGAGTATGCGTATTCAAGGAATTTGGACTAACGTAGTTGCTAGCGCTCGAGAGCGCTAGCAATCATATTATATTTTTATTTTTTCAAAACGAACGAAATAAATAACATTCATTTTATGTTCTTGGAGCGAAACATCGCAGAGCGAACCATCTCAGCGCGAAACAGAATTGGCGCAAAACATCACGGTGCAATGTTTACACACTGCTCAACGCGTTATCGGCAACTCGGTTGTTATCGGATACTCGGTGCAGGAAAAAACAATGCAAAGAAAACGTAGGTGACTTTAATTTCATCATTCAATGATAATTGTGTACTTCTGCAAACAAAGTTTGTGATCTTTGGCAGATAAATGATAATACTTTCAGCGGTAAAAAGCAGGATCCAAATCACACTCTTTCAAGAGATCTACAGCTCTTTAAAATGAAATTTAATAAAATTTTCTGAACATGTCAACATATTTTAGTCTTTGTAGAGGTCAGAATCAATTTGTTTTATAAAATAAAGTGATTTATTAACTATATGGACAATCATAAACCTTAAGATAAGCAGACTTATGTCAAAATTCAAATTATGGTATATTTTACGGACATTTAAAATGTTTCGTTGGGCAAAAACATGTTACCGGAAACACGGTTGAAGTTGCCGGATAATTCGGTTTTTCACGGGTGCAGGTTATCGGAAACCTAGGCTAAAAAATTTCCTTCTGTTTCAACAAAAGATTTTAAAAAAGATGAAATTCCATGATATTCTGCGGTCAAGGCTTTCAGTTCTTAGAAAATAACAATTTGAATTTCAGCAAACGAAGTTTGTGATCTATGACAGATAATTGAT
Organism: Saccostrea glomerata; assembly: GCA_003671525.1. Lineage (NCBI taxonomy): Eukaryota > Metazoa > Mollusca > Bivalvia > Ostreida > Ostreidae > Saccostrea > Saccostrea glomerata. Next base: position 8,808 of record PRKT01001686.1, on the reverse strand, counting down.
TATAATATCAGCAGCAGAAAGCACAAACCGAATCAAAAGATTTACAGCTCTCTAAGATAATATTTTATTTTTAAAAAAATTGGATTATATCATCACAATTTAACTTTTGTAGAATTCAAATTTATATGGTATATTTATTCTATGGACAATCAGATACCTTTAAATCAGCAAACTGAGATTAAAAATCTATATTAAGGCTTAGAAAACAGTCATTTGAAATGTTTCGTTAGCTGAATACGTAGCCGGATAATTCGGTTTTTGAAGGGTGTACAGCTGTATGTTATTGGAAACGCAGGTTAAAAAGTTTCCTTTAGCTTCATAAATAGTTTGGAAAAAGTCCATTATAGTCTGTCAATTCTTGAAAAAAGCAAACGTAATGTGTTTGAAGTAATTTTGAAATTTATTTTCAAGGGCTATCTGTAAGGTTCGTCAGTTTGTTTTGATATGAATGGTTATGAATAACATTAATAATATAAATGATAAAACTATCCTATATATCTGTTCAATCATTTTTTCATGTTTTCCATTCAAGTGAACCTCCTTAAGCTTCAGGAGGTTTCAGATGTTTAATTTATAATAACAATCACTTTTGTATTATGACATACTGAGTATTATATTATTATTATTTTTTCAAAATCAAGTTCCCCTATGATCTGCGGAATCACGCCACAGTTTGATTCATTTTCAGTTCCTCATATGTTTTACATTTTCTACAGTCAGTGATTGGCTTTTTCAATTACACTTGGGCGGGTGGAAGAGGGGGGGGGGAGAATTTTTGCTACAGTAAAACATCCAATAGCAATGCAATATCCATGTTAATCCCCCTCGATCTATCTGAGATGAGCGCTATATTTACACATTGCATCTGGCCAATACTGACGAAGAGCACATTGCTGGATGTAACCGTTTATCAAGGGTCTCTTATTCCTTCTTGGTATGTTAAACAACCTCCGATGTCTTTAGAGATCCATGTTTACGATTTCGTAATTTTTCATGTCAATCTCTTTTCTCCTCTAAAGTTTTAATTCTATGTCATATAGCTTGGTCTAACGCCCTTTTTTAAAAATACATTTAACCACCCTTAGTTTTATTGAGTTTGAACTCTTTAATTGCTTTAGGCCAATATACAAATAATTTATTCGTGTTGGAAAGGTTGTGAGTTTGAATCTCGGTGTCGCCTGTGCTAAGTCGATAAAATGACTGGCAACTGTTCTTTCAATATATGCGCTTATCATCTTGATTGACTGTATGTTGTTTCACAGGCACCTGAAGTGTGGATAATACCCCCCCCCCTCCCTCTTTAAAAAAAATTATAAGAGTGTATAATACCTTGAAAATATAAAATTTCCCTTTCAAACACATATATATGTGGTTATTTGCAAGCAGATTGTACTTTTTTCACGTTTAAAGAATGGCCTAATCGGTATTATAAAAAAAACGCAAGCACCTGAAATGTGGATAATAACCCCCCCCTTCTTTAATGAAAAAAATATAAGAGTGTATTATACCTCGAAAAAGTATAAAAATTTCCCCTTCAAACACATCTATATGTCGTTATTTGCAAGCAGATTGTACTTTTTCTCACGTTTAAAGAATGGCCCTACTCGGTATTATAAAAAAAATTTAATACCGAATAGGACCATTCTTTTAACGTGAGAAAAAGTAGATTTTGCTGGCATATAACGACATTTACATGTGTTTAACGGGGAAATTGTATATTTTTGAGGTATTATACACTCTTAGATTTTTTTCATTAAAAAAGGGAGGGAGTATTATCCATACTTCAGGTGCCTGTGTGTTGTTAACGCCACCTTCAGAATTTTCAAGTCATACATGGAGAAGCCACCACTTGCCGGCGGAGAGTTACAATACTTGTCCTATACTCGGCACTTAGGGCCACCCTATTGCGGCGCCCCACTTTGGGATACGCACTAGCAACGTATAATGATCGACTCCTTACTGAGATTTAAGTAAAGCATTTAAATATGCACTTCCTTCGATAAAAGCAGCTAATTCAGAGTGAATTATCTTTGAATATTATCTCAGATAAGTGCATATAAAAAACATCAAGTATGTATTTAATAAATTTTATTGTGGCGATAATTGGGCACAAATTATGAAAAGCTATTGGTGTCTCTAACAACACAACAAAGCAAATATTACATATTAAATATTCAAACTCAGGTTCAAAGTTCAAAGGTCAAAGTTCACAAACACCATATCAGAAAGTGGTAAAAGCCTTGACCCTGGGAGGTGCAGAGGTCAAGCACTTATTTATGTATATCTAAATCCAAAGTTTACTTTTCAACTTTCATGAGTTACATGACTGCATATAAGGATAGTTACTTAGTGCCGCTCGTTTACGCCACAAGTTCCCAACCACAAGTTATTGTGGTAGGGAACTCCGCCACCATATGGGTGGGGGTAGAGCGGCAGAAGTAGCCATGCCCAAGCCAATACCTACCATGATTGATGAAATTTATTCCGTGTAAAATTAAACCTAACCCCAATTATACATGGATTAGATGTAATGACCCTAATAAAATAGTATCTAAGATTTTGGTGATGAGTTGATCAAAGAAACATGTACGCATGTCTATCACTACACATGTAGAAACCAGGAATATATAAGCAAAATATATAAATAAGAAACAGCTTAAATATTTAAAATCTATTTTATATCTGTGTTAAAAGGAAACTGTACTAATCTTATTACTGGAAATATTATAACCTATTTATTGGAATACAGCTGTACATGTATATCAAACTAACCATATGAGAAAACTGGAGAAAACAAACGTTGTCGATCCAACTTGGATAAGTGTACACGTATAACCATACAAGGTGAACATTTTATTGAACAAGTACCCTTTGAATTTCTTTGGGTACCGTAGGATCATGTGCTTGAGAGAAAGCATTCCCAAATGCCTGTTGAAATTTGCCTCAAGCCCTATATATATTGATTGGTGCAATGGGACATTGTGTTGAAATTTAGAATAAGAACAAGGGCCTACCAAATGGTACAAAATGTTAAAATATGACCTACAAATGGGGTAAATTTACTTACACGGTCAGTATAACAGTGATAGAATTTACAAAATCTAAACTTCAAAGAAGGTTTATCTGTGTTTAACAAACTAAGTTATAATTCTGGTTAAAGCTATACTGATTAGCAAACATGGCACAATACGATTGATTTAGAAATAATGTTTTCATACACCATATAACGCCAGCTAGCCTAGGACACCCTACCACTAATATTCAGAGTTGGGAAATATGCCACACTTCCAGCAAGAAAGTAAATAATGTTCAAATTAGAATCCGTACGAGAAGTAATGTCCAATCAATGACCAGTTGGAGCCATAAAAATTAATACATGTACTCAAGCATTTTTGTGATTTCAAGGTTTTGCCAAAAATTAATTCCAATAAACAATTGTAGACTTTGTGAACACTAGTGATCTTTCATTTTTCGCTGATTAAATTATATATTCTTGTAGTATATGAAATTAAAAGTTGTAAATATTTGTACAAAACATAATAAATTGTAAAAATATTTGTTTTCTAAATAAATTAAATGATAATCAGCTGCACATTATATTCTGATTGTATGATGTACATGTATGTGTTAAGTTTCATTTTCATAAAAATTGAAAAATAATTAGAACATGTAAAAGACTACAATGAAATAGGTGCAGATCTAGTAATTTTGTAGTGTGTACATTTTGAATGTTTAGTGTATACAAAGGATGGAATCAATTATGCATATACATATACAACCATGCAGCTACATGCAGGTCATGATCAGTACTTTAATTTTTCATTTGATCATGTAGTTTGTATAATGTAAATTAAGGGCTATATGGTAATTCAAATATAAGGGCAATGGCAGTAACAAAAAACGAGACTTACAGCCCCTATTGTAAAAATATTTGTTTTCTAAATAAATTAAATGATAATCAGCTGCACATTAAATTCTGATTGTATGATGTACATGTATGTGTTAAGTTTCATTTTCATAAAAATTGAAAAATAATTAGAACATGTAAAAGACTACAATGAAATAGGTGCAGATCTAGTAATTTTGTAGTGTGTACATTTTGAATGTTTAGTGTATACAAAGGATGGAATCAATTATGCATATACATATACAACTATGCAGCTACATGCAGGTCATGATCAGTACTTTTATTTTTTCATTTGATCATGCAGTTTGTATAATGTAAATTAAGGGCTATAATTCAAATATAAGGGCAATGGGCCATTTTTTGTAAAAATTTGTTGTGTATGTTTAAATTAGTGTATGTAAATTAAGGGCTGTATGAATTCAAATACACCAAGGGCAATGGGCAGCCAGCAATGAGCATGCCCCAAATCAAATCATCAAACATCAACAAACACATATTCAAGTCATTCAACATATTGTATCTACAGGTCATGATTAAAATGTAAAAATGCATTGTGTATGTTTAGTGTATGTAAATTAAGGGCTGTATGAATTCAATTACAACAAGGGCAATGGGCAGCCAACAAGAGCATGCCCCAAATCAAATATTCAAACAACACATATTCACATTATTCAACATAATTTATAAGCTACACATACAATAATGTAGCTGGGAGTTATGATCAGGTTTTAATGCATTGCATATGCTTAATGTATGTAAATTAAGGGCTGTATGAATTCAAATACAAAAAGGGCAATGGGCAGCCAACAAGGAGCATGCCCCAAATCAAATATTCAAAGACATATTAACAACATTCAACATATTTATAAGCTACACATACAATAATGTAGCTGGGAGTTATGATCAGGTTTTAATGCATTGTGTATGCTTAATGTATGTAAATTAAGGGCTGTATGGATTCAAATACAACAAGGGCAATGGGCAGCCAACAAGAGCATGCCCCAAATCAAATATTCAAACAACATCATAAGCTACACATACAACAATGTAGCTGGGAGTTCATGATCATTTTTTTTTTTTTTATTATTATTATTTTTTTTTATAGTTATGATCAGGTTTTAATGCATTGTGTATGCTTACTTTTTTTTTTTTTTTTTTTTTTAGTTATGATCAGGTTTTAATGCATTGTGTATGCTTAATGTATGCAAATTAAGGACTGTATGGATTCAAATACAACAAGGGCAATGGGCAGCCAACAAGAGCGTGCCTCAAATATTCAAACAACATCAAACAACACATATTCACAATATTCAACATAATTCATAAGCTACACATACAACAATGTAGCTGGGAGTTCATGATCATTTTTATGTGTGTGTATATGTTTCATGATGCAAGATGTAAGTGTAAAATGCTCTGTGTGAGTAACTGTCTAATAAATTTATAAAAATTGTTAGATGGACAATGGGCTTTATTTTGGAGGATTAATGTATTTAAATTGATTTAGTGAAAAGTATAAAACTTGTGCAATGTGCAACCTATAGATGTATGCATGTCTAGAACATTCATGAATGGTATTTAAAAAAAATTAAACATCGTTGCAAACAAAGGAATCAGCTACATAGATCTATAATATCATGAATTGAAATTGTCCATTTTGTTAAACTGTTTAGGTCGTCTTTACAGTCTAGCACATCAGAGTTGCATTAAAAGTATGATTCAGTGTTTTCCTTAGGAACAGGTCACCAGGCAAATTGACCGCTGCTTTGAAACAAAATTTATTGTTAGGTCCACAAAGATTTTGTTCATAAACATCAGCTCCTAGCCTGTTACAACTGATCTCTAACTCCTTACTTAGAAATAAAGGTAAAACACTGTATGGTGCCTAAACTCGTAAGACACTACCTATAAATTTAAAGAGAGGTTAAAAGGAGATATAGCAGAAATAAAACTGTTTACACTAAGTTAGGCAAAACCCTACACCAGAAATTATCATAAGACTTCTACATGTATGATGTGTTCAAGATTTCTACGTGAGCACGACAGTCCTGCTGGAAGCGGGTATAAATTTATCTTGCTAGAATTTTATAAAACCATCCAAAATATTTAAGAGAGAAAAATTTTTAATTGTATTTAGAATGTACCTTATTTTTATCTCGGGCGGTCAGGAGCACGGTTATTTCAAACACTGTTGAGAACCATGTCAATTGTCAATTATGGTAATTTAAGTGATCATAATACCCATGTTACCTATTTGTATTTTAAAAATTAACAATAGGTAAGTAACAAGTGAATTTAAACTTCCCATGTCAGACTGCTTCACAAGAAGTCATGACTATATTAAAACAAGTTTAATAATAAATAACTTGCTTTCAGTGCATTATTTGTATTTTGTTTCTTGAATTTAACCATTAAAATGAAACCCCTGAATTGTTGTTCATCGACGAGCAAAACAAGAATATGAGCAATTTTAAATTTAACTAAATTAAAAAGTTTCAATTCTGATATTGACTTAAAGGAAGAAATATCTTTGTTATTGTTGATCCCGCTTACCTTTTATGAAATCGATTCGCAGGTAATAAAATATTTAATCAATTAGTGGTAAACATAAAGTGTCTTTCTTAACTGGAAGTTGAATGTTTAAACTAATCTACAAAACCAAATCCGGAAAATAATCACTTGTCAGATCACAGGTGGTCAGATCGCTCAGCAAATGCTCGGATAATTGCAGGGTATAGAAAAATCGTGTTAAAATATTAGTTATTTAATAATTTAGTAAGTGCGATGGACCCTAGTGGAATATATATCGATCATAGCCATCCGCATCGACATTTAACGTTAATTTTTAGAGTTACCACCCAGTCCCGATTTTAATATTGAATATTAGGCTTGGCGACGATGCCCCCCCCCCCCCCCCCCCCCCCCCCCCCCCCCC